>OZ005649.1:172488489-172765989 GCA_963930645.1 Salticus scenicus | reverse complement strand
TTCTAAACTAGCAGGCTTTGACAGCTTCGCTGGTCATTATATTGAAATAAATAATAATTATTATTATTCATTTCAATAATATTCATTCAATAATTATTCATTCACTAATTATTCCTTTCATAATAATATTCAAGTATACCTTTGAAAATTCTGATGGTGGCAAATTCGCAACCCGGTGTGGTCACCCAATCTTCTCCCTTTAAGTAATTTACTCATAATCAGAATTGGGGATATTGAATTATTAAAATATCAAACCGCCCTCTGGCGACAGAGATTTGCAACATATACTCTTCAATTCCAATAACTTTTTAAATGATATATTACTTATGAAATTATGTTAGTTACAAGCTGAGATACAAAGGTAATATAAACATTTTTATAAAAAGATTTGTGTCTGACTTATCCGTGGTTTTCTCCGAAACTTGCGTAACTCCGGGCTATATAATGTTAAAAATCCTTAGTACGAAATGTGAGCGGAAATTCGAATTTGGAATTCAGCAGTATATAAAAGAATAAAAGTGTTCTGGGTTTTCCATCGTTTTCTCCGAAACTCCCGTTCCTTTTCTACATTTTTATCCCTTTGTCCCCCATCTTTCCGTCCCTTCTAATAAACTTACACTTGAAAATATCCGCAATCGATTTATCTTGCCTTAAAATCTAATAATACCAATTTCAAACGCTGTAACTCCACCCCCCCTCCCCTTTAAGCCCTTCCTGATAATTCTACGATTCCAAAAATATTCACAATCGAATTATCGGGCGTTAAAACCAAATATTACGAAATTTCAACGGCATATCACAATTTAAAATACTACAAAACATAAAAGAAAACTTAATCTTACATTAACTCAAATATATGTACTTTTGTAAAAGTTATAATTTTATTAATAAGAATATCTAATAAATAAATCTGAATATGCTCCAGATTCGATGATTTTAATAGTTTGTAATAATGATTGCAAAAAGTAATGTGCACCATCATTGTATTTATGTAATTATTAATAGAATTTTGGTTATGTTAATATACTATAACATATTTAAATGATTTTTGCATAGTAAAATATTTAATCTTTTTGGCGAGAAAAAATCAACAACAAATAGATTGTTTTGAAATAATGATCATTAAATCGAATGTGCATTGCTAAGGGAATTATGATGATCTTTTGCGGGATATATCCATTGACGCAGCGATTGCCATGCCTTTAATTATAGCGGTCGGAAAAGCTACCCTCCGATGAACAGGTGTGCATAGATTTAAGAATTCGGTCGCAAGCTACGATTTTAACCCCGGTCGCATCTGTCCCGGTCGCAAGTGCGACGTAACCAGGCAAAACAAATGCTTACCGGTAATTTACTGCTGATAAGAAGGTCCACTACAACCCCTCGTAGTGTATCTCTGTTTTTGTCGAGAAATCCATCCACTGAATACCAGACTTGCCCAGCATAATGTCGGACACCAAATTCCATGGAAGACATGCGAGGGCGACTGTATAACTCATTCAGAGCATGATTGTAGTGGCACTTCTCAAGGAACGATAAATCTGTTGCCTGGAAAAAAAAATGCATAAGTATTAAGAAATAATCTGATAAAATAGATATTTATGTTTCCCTGGAAATGATATTTTTGGTTACAAAGAAATACATCACATTACGCCTTTAATCATAATTTGTTCAGTTGTATAGAAAATCATTTTCTTTTTTCAGAAATCATCTAAAGTGGAAGTGTTGTTTTTGTACAAGTAAGCGAATGAGTACAGGTCCTAGACTGGACTAATGTGGAGAGCCCTTTGTATGGGTTCTTTCTAAGGGGTTCCAGCCCGAATTCACGCGGCTAGAATCCCTTAGAAATTAGTTTGGGAGAAAATGGATTCTTTCCCTGTCTTCCACTGAGAAATGAGTTTTTGACGTTTTGAAAAACCATTGACGACTCTGAACGAATAGGTTGACGAATGCGACCTCGGTTATAACTGGCACTTATCGTCTACCAGCTTCGAGAGTAGAACGTTCACTGTTAGGATCTAAAGTAGCAATGAATAGCAGAGTAATTACATATTTTATCATACGAGAACAGCGAAGCCCTTATAGGAGCTTATACATCTAAAACTACAAAAAATTGTAAAATTATTGTAGAAAATGAACAACCCGGACGATTTAGAAACAAATGACAATATTTTGAAAAGGAATTTTTAAATTCAGTTTCTCCGGTCCAACATAAGCATGCCATTAATCATGTGCAAAATGTGACATAAAATACAATGTAAATTTAATAATATAGTAAAATTGCTCATTATGCAATAATCTATAGTAGGAATTAAGACACGCAGAAGTGAGATATCATATGGAAGATAATGTAAAATAATGTTTCAGCTTACAAAATGTGAATTATCAAATTACTTATTTCCATTGCATCTAAAATATGTCAGAAGTGCTTATTCATATGGAAATTATTTTTTCCCAACACCCTGTGGCACGTAATATTAAATGTTACAGAGTACTTAAATAATGACTCTTTTAAAATCAGTTACTTAGTGATTAAACAAGATGTGACATCTGTTTATATCTAACGTAAGCTAGCATAAAAAGAAATTCATTAAAAATTAGATCAAGAAACTTCAATGATTTATTTCATAAATTATGATCCAATACATGAAAAATCTCTGAAAAGAGCACACTAACACCAAATGACGTAAAAATGAATGAAAAGGGAAGAATGGGAATTAATTTAGGTAATAGAGAATAATAATTTGCAATATTTATTAGTTCACATAAAATTAAAGTCAAAATACAGGTAGTATGTAGCTGTCAATTTTTGCATTTTTTGATACTACTATTTAACTGAGCAGAAGTTTTTATTTTATTTAATCATTTAAACTGCTACAGAAGTTTATATATAAAAAAATAAATAAATAAACTATTAAAGATTACTGATAGCCAAAAAGCATAAAAGCTGGCATTTACAATAATATGAGGTTAAAGGCCTATTTTTATTATAAATTAAAAGTCTTCCTTTAAAAGAGCAAACTCCATTTTCAAAAAAATAATTTGTTACATTCCAAAATTGTTATATGTTAAATGATAATCTTTTAACTTTCAATCAAAACTCCATATGAAATAAAGTTAAATAAATGATTTCAGACAGTCTTTTATAATCGATCAACTAAATATCAGAACAACTAAAATAATTAAAAACTCCAAGATTCTTAACTCTCTGTATTATTTCCACGGATCTATTTCCTAATACATAATTAGGAACCAAAATGCGTAATATGTCTCAACTCACTGGCGTCTTAAGATACTTTCCCTATCTGTACTTCTTGATAAAATAATTACTCATATTATGTCTCCGAAATCTAGTCTAAGCACTGTCTAACAAAACTAGTTTGACAGCTTGCTATTAATATATGCTTCCCGAGGATAAATAAAGTAATGTTTGTTTTTGCATACTCTCATCCCCCATGCGTCTTGTAGAGGCATATTTCGTTTACGAACTTTGAATTTTACCCTGTCATTATACTTCTGATGATAATTGGGTATCAAGAAGTTAGCCGTTTTAAATTAATATTAAATTTATTACTGTATGCCAAGTACCATTTCTTATTAAATTTCTATCTTATACAGATTTCGTTAAGTTTTTCTTTCTTATCTTTCTCAACTGGAAATTTCTCCCTAAGAACACTTGGTGGATACTTGGTGGATAAGCATTGTCGCATCATTTTAAGAAATCATTACTTTTTCAATCTAGTTTTGAAATTTCAAAAATTATTTCATTAAAGTCTTTATCTGTACATCCAACATATAATTACAAATATATCATACACAAATCTAAATAAATCAATATAAATATTATATAAAAAATATAAAAGTTTCTGTAATTTTTTAATAAAAAAAAAAAGTATTTTTTGATTTACTCTGAATTATATTTAGAAAAGTTTCATCATGACATTGAAAATTATATTAACCTATTAAAATTGGCCTTAAGGAATTATCGCTCTTACAGGTTTCTTTATCTTTTTTTTTTTTTTTTTTTTTTTTTTTTACATTACTATTCTAAAAATCTTCTGTAGTTTATTTAGTGAAATTACTGTTTGAAAAATTTGGTAATGAATAAAAACAGTGAACTGACCTACAAATATCGATGAATTTGAAATAAATTATTTGTTTCAGTTACAATAAAATAAAAAGAATTTTACCTTTAACTCAGTGGCAATATTTGACTACCATACATTGCTTTGCACCTGATTTTTTTTTTTTTTTTTTTTTTAAATAGCATAAACATGTAATTCCAAGAATTCAAATTACATTTCTACCGAAATAACTTTTTATTAATGTTAGAAATTATTAAACATTTTAATAACAATAATAAAATATACAGCTTTCATTGGGTTGACGTTTCGTTTCACAACTTTTAATGGCTTCGCCAACTTAGCTTAATTCATTTTTGCATTTTGTTTAATTATTTCTGTACCTCGTAAACAACACCATGTTTTGGATGACCATCTGTTTTACATAGAGGCATTAAACACTATGTCAAGTTACTATAAAAGAGATAGGACAATAGAGAATAAAACCATGTCCATTTTCTTTATTCATGACAAATGTATTTCATTAAAACAAAATGTCATTTTTATGACATGGTGTCTTTTGACAAACAAATTTAATTGAAATCTTCTAATTATATTAAAAGTCCAAGTTTTATACATATTTATTAAAAATAAATAAAAAATAGAGATGTGCTTACCTTTGGAAAATTGCTCTCATCATCGAGTAGAGGCAATATTCCAACAGGCTTCTTAGCAATTAGATTGAGCACCGGTTGATTGTCTTGATATTGAATTGGCTGCCATTCTATCCGTTCTTTGGCATATTCTTGCTGCTCCAATTTGAAAACGTGCTTATTGAAATAGTATTGCAGAGTTTCATTGGCATAATTAATGCATAGTTGTTCAAAGCTGTTCTCCTTGAAGTCCTGCAGTAGACGAATACCATATAATTAAAATGTTTCTTTAGTTATAATGAAATAAAAAATATTTATAAGCATTTGTAAAAAATTAGACTGAATTTAAGAAAAAAAAAATAATATTGATGAAGGTAATAAACATAATAAATAAAATTTTTGACTGAAATTATGATCTAATTGTTTGGTGCATTAAACAGGTATGATTAGGTAAATCAGTTTTCCTTTTATTTATACACATAGAAGAGTAACATATAATCATTTGAAAGTATTTTATTCCTATTTAGAAATAACTTTAGAATAATGAAATTTATGTGAGAACATTAATTTTTTGTGAAAGCCTTAAATGTTTGCAAACGAATACAATCCAGTAGAAACTTATTCTTACAAAGATACATTAAGAAATTATACGAAAATATTTTCTTATAAAAATGTACAAGACAAATGATATAAATATCAAAGTTAGATAGTTGCAAAATACTATGTCATGCGCAATAAATAAACTTTATAATAATAGCATCAAAATTTTGTTTACACTTAGTGGAAATTCAATATGAATACTGTTATTATCTCTATATATAAAAGAGCAGAGTCTGTCTGTGTGTGTGTGTGTCTGTCTGTCCGCTATAGAATCCTAGGCCGTTTCACTGATCGGAACCAAATTCGGCACGGTTAATGTTTACAACCCGAGAAACTCAACGCCGCAAGCGATTTTAAAAAATTCGCCCCCCCCCCCTAAGGGGGGGAGGGGGGGGGCAAAACGTGATTTCACAAAATCCTTCATATCTCACACAAAAAAACAGATATCCGTAAAATTTTTGCTTTAAAATATAGCTAATACAAATGTCTAAAAAACGTTTTCTGGAATTTTTTTAATTCGGTCCCCAAGGGGGGAGGAGGGGGCGAAACGTGATTTCACACGCATTAAACGTGATTTCACATAATCCTATATATCTCAAACAAAAAAACAGACATACGTGAAATTTTTGCTCTAAAATATACCTAATGCAAATATCTAAAAACCAATTTCTGGAATTTTAGAAATTCAGCCCCCAGGTGGGGCAGCAAGGGGGGGGGGCTAGGGGCAAAAACAAATAGAAATACAGTTAGGCCGTTCAAAATTGGTACAGATAGGTTTTTGAAGGCCTGCAAGTCGAATGGGGATATTTTCGGAAGTGTAAAGTTACTAGGAGGGGCGAGAATGGGGGAGGAGGGAGGGGGGTGGCAAAAAAATATAGAGAGAGTTAGATCGTTCAAAATTGGTTTATAGAGGTTTTCGATACTTTCAAATCAATTCCGGATATTTTCGAATTTGTAAAATTATTAGGAGGGGCGGTAAGTGGGGGGGGGGGGGGGCTATGGGCAAAAGCAAATAGAAATACAGTTAGGCCGTTCAAAATTGGTACAGAGAGGTTTTAAAGGCCTGCAAGTCGAATGGGGATATTTTCGAAAGTGTAGAGTTATTAGGAGGGGCGAGAAGGGGGGATGCGGCAAAAAAAAAATAAAAATAGAGTTAGATCGTTCAAAATTGTTATATAGAGGTTTTCGATACTTACAAATCGATTGCGGATATTTTCGAATTTGTAAAATTATTAGGAGGGGCGGGAAGGAGGTGGGGCAGTAAAGGGGGGGGGCTATGAGCAAAAACAAATAGAAATACAGTTAGGCCGTTCAGAATTGGTACAGGTAGGTTTTAGAGGCCTGCAAGTCGAATGAGGTTATTTTCGAAAGTGTAAAGTTATTAGAAGGGCTGGGAAGGGGGGGGGAGGGGCAAAAAAAATAAAATAGAGTTAGATCATTCAAAATTGGTACATAGAGGTTTTCGATACCTACAAATCGATTGCGGATATTTTCGAATTTTTAAAATTATTAGAATAGACGGGAGGGGGGTGGGGCGAAGGGGGAAAATAATAGAAATAAGAGTTAGAACATTTTGGGAATTTTTTCCGAAGGCAGTGAGAACCCGGTGCGACATTTTTCCTAATCAGATTTTGTTTCTCTTTTTTTTTCACGTGATAAAAGTTAATGCAATTCTGAGAATTCAGTAATTATAGTGATTAATTTAAAAATATAGGGACCAGCGAAGCGGGCGTCGCCTGCTAGTTCATTATAAAATAAAATAGCCTAGAGAGTAAACTAGTGAATAGAGCTATGCACAATTGTATAATGGTGATATATTGCGATACCAGTAGTACAAGACAACCATAAAAACGTTATATACTATTACAAAATTCAAAATTAACCACAAGAAATAAATTCTACATAGTTACATTAACCACATTTGAAATATTTATAGCGCAAAAATTTAATTGTTGCAACGTTAAACTATGTAAAACTTTAAAATCTTATTTTTAGAGTTTAAATGTGACCGCTACTGGTACCCTGTCCACCACTGATACATTTACTATAAATAACTTTAAATTCATATTTTTGAAATAAACATTGACTCTAATATCCCAGTATATAAATAAAGTATATGAGCTTTCTGCGCCAGTTTTTCAGCGCATTTATTGCAAAATAAAATTACATCCTGCACACATATTTTTCAGATAATAACAGATGATTTAAATAAAAGAATTCTATATATTTGTTTTAGATATTATAGTGGCGAAAAAGAATCAAATTGAAAACTCGATTCTTAATTAGATTACGATTCCCTAAAAATATTTTTTTACCTATATTTCCAGAATTACCAAAAAAATATAAAAATAAAAATGCACAAACATATCGTAGATCATACATTTAATACAATGCGAAATTGGAACTTTTAACATATAACATTTTTTTATGAGAAAAATACAAAAACACCAACTTCGAAACCGAAGATATCAAGAATGGCAATAGAAGTCTTCCGAGGACCCTTAAAGACGATGCTATTAACCCTTTGAACTAACCAAGAAAACAGACTTGAATATAAGGCTTTGGCAATGGCATCCCTGTTTATTGAAAAATAATTACAAAATTAGTATAGATGAAAAAGGTTAGATAGAAACATTTCAAATTTATTTTATAAAATATTATTTAAGCAGTATGCTTTGGTATGTGTGTTCAATATCTCTTTTTCTCAACCATTCGACACAGAAATGTACTTCAAATTGTAAGGTTGTTTTAAATTTTAAAATCTATTACTTTGAAAACAGTTTAAATCAATAAATGCATTCGTATGAAAAAAATTTAATCATATAACTTATTTTGAAATATATTTAAAAAATAAATGATACACTGTCTAAATAAAATACATTTTATGTTCAGAGAAAGGTACATAATTACGCAAAAAACCTTTTTTCAAATTATCTTTTTAAGAGAGAAATTTTCCAAATTAGGTATGCATTGAGCTGATTTCAACTGCTTTTAGTTGCATGAAAATTTTCCGTTTCGGACAACTTTTAAGGGAGTCGTATAAATATTACAATTCAAAATATTACATTTCATTGACAGAAATTATGGTTATTATACAAAAACATTTATTGGATACTAATTCCTTTAGAAAAAGTATCATAGTCAGAGGTCGATTAGAATCTTTTGAGCTAGGAATCTTTATGGTATAAATATTACAATTCAAAATATTACGTCTCATTTACTGAAATTACGGTTATTATACAAAAATATTTATCGAATACTAATTCCTTGAATGTAGAAAATGAGCAAAAGAAGCTAAAAATCCATAGAAACACGGGAAAAAATAGACAAAATTGTATAGAAAAAAACATGGGACGAAAACAAAAAAACTCACAATATCAAGTGTGAAAAAAAAAAAAAAAAAAAAAAAAAAAAAAGTATAGTAATCAGATGTCGACCGGGACCTTTCGAAGATATTTCTAAATTAGGTAGATTTAGATTTTAAAATATAATTCACGTAATTAAAGAAGGAAAAAATAAAACAATTTTACAGCTGGAAGTATCTCTGTGATTATCAGTTAAGGAAACAGACATTGGATACCATGAGCAGCACTAGGATTCCTATATTAATATCTTTAGAATTCGTAGTAGAATTTCAAATTTTACCTGGCGTCCAGCGCCTGATCTATATTTAAGGGAGTCACCACACGTTCATTTCTTGCTTCCTGAAAATGTATGAAAAAGCTTTAAAATCACAAAAATTTAAAAAAGAGAAGTACATACATTATTTTTACTGTTTCTTTGATTACGGATACCTTAAGGAAGTGATATTTACCATCAATTTATGAGGTTTTGAATTTTTTTTATTTAAAATTCTTTGTATATTTATATTTTTTTAAATTACTTTTTTTGATAATTAAATTACATAAACATTAAGGATTAAAATATTTAAAGAAATATTTCACATAGACAATATTTCACAAAGAAATATTTCAAATAGACAATATTAAAATTTATTGAAAACTATTTAAATTCTATAAAATAAAATTCAAAATTAGAAAATAGTTAAAAATCTTTCCTACTAACTAACTTTTGGTGTTGGTTTATGTGAATAAGGCTGATTGACTGCTCTAGGGTTCTAGGCCTTAGAGGGAGGGCTTTCTGTGGAGGTCTTTCTACTTAACTAAGTTTTGATTAATTTTTTAAGGCAAAAATTTGCATTAAATTTTATGACTCAAACATACTTTTTGTTGAATTAACTTAAAAATAAAAGTAACATATACAAACTAATACAGAAATACGTCTAGAATATAGTATTAAACTACAACAATGTAAAATTTAGGAGGAAAAACAATTAGTCTGCAGGGAAATTTTAAGAAATTTTCAAAAAATTTTAATTTTTAAATTACAAAAGATTTGGGAAATTTTAATGTACTTAAATTTTATTATATTTTACTACATGTGTATGGAATATTTTATAACTTTAAAACAGTAATTTACAAGAAAATATTTATAACATCCACCATCCCCTGGTTGCTCCAAATCTGATTTAAAAGTAATTTATAAATTTTCATTTCACTTACCGTGGTCTTGGTCGTCATAGCTCTAAGAATACCATCAAGAGAAAGCTGCAGAAGATGCGAAACCCACCGTATTTCAGCATCACTACCAATTTCAACACCTTCTTGGCCATGCTTCAACTATTAAATAAAATTGGATGAAATTCAAAAGACATTACATAAATAAGAACAAATAATGCATTTTTTACATTTCGCATAAAAATTATGCTATTATACTGAATTTTAGACTAATACGTAAGACAGGTTACAGGTTAAGATTAAAAGTATACATATAATGCTCTATATGTAAAGAAATAAAATAAACTCCTGAGATAAAGAACAACATGTCCATTTTTTTTTTTTTTTTTTTTTTTGTGAAAAGAGTTAGTATTATATTCTTGATGTGCATTTTTATTTTTTTTTAATTATTATTACATTAGAACATTATGTCACTGATGATATATCAAAGTATCACAGCGATTACTGTTAGTTGTAAAGAAGGACTTTTAAACATGCAATTAAAGTTGAAAAAATTAAAAAAAAAAAAATTTGCTGTCTTGAAAAATTTTATTTTCGTGACATGGCGTCCTTTACCTCCGGGGTACAGATATAATAATTGCGAAAGGAAGAAAAAGAATAAAATTTTGTTAGGAAAAAAATTTCCATTATAATTTTATTTTGAATATGAAAATTCGAAATTTCTCAAAGGGAAATTTTTCCTTTTACAGTTTCAAATATATATATGAAAAACAAGTGCTGAGCTAACGGCTCTAAATTTCTTTTTAATGTGAAAACTGAATTTATGTATTATGTGATGAATAACAACTAATCAAATTTTCTCATAGGTTAATATGGAATTTGAATGACCTATACGCTCACTGATAAAGAGCTTTATTTAAATAATTTTATTTAGAGACGATTATTCCTTTTTTCTAAATGTTATCGTGTAGAAGTTTCCAATAAATTGTACGCTTTATTTTTGTTGTGGATGTTTCAAGCTCTCTAAATATGAAATTCATTTTGCCGTGTCTTAAATTATTTGTTAAACATTTTACTTGTTTATTTATTTATTCGTAACTTTAAGCCGTACTTTTATCAGTAGAAAGTAAATCTATAAACTCCTCAATATTTTACTATTCAGTTTTAAATCATGGATAAAATACCCATTCAGCCACTGATATCTACTAGAAATCTAAATTACATCCAATGATCCACAAAAGGTACAAAATATCTAAACAATGTCCATTAAAAGTCCTGGATATCCAGTACTAATTATAGATATCTATTAGATATTTAAATGTAGACGAAATTTAGACGTGCCTTTTTCGATGTCTTATAGATGCAACATGTTAGATCAAAACAAGATTTTAGATCTAACAGGTCCAATTATTGGATATTTGGAGATTTATTGGATATCTAACAGACATCTAATGGATGTAAAAAAGTGTGACATTTGTCGTGCTAATAGATATCTGTAGGATATTTATAGAACTTTAATGGATCTTTTTTTTTATTATTACAGTAAAACCTCTCTAAGTTGGACACCTACGGTTCCAAGAAAAAGTGTCCAACTTAGAGAGGTGTCCAACTTATAGGAGTTAGACATAATGTTAATGGATACATTCCGTTCCGAGAAAAAGCGTCCAACTTAGAGGGGTGTCCAACTTGAGAGGTTTCACTGTATTATTATTTTATGTGTGTTTATAGGTGTCTTGTGGATGTAAGTGGCTGTGTGGGTAAATTTGTAGAAAAGTAATTATTCTGTGAAACTATATAATTTCAACAATACACATAATCGTAGTTCTTTTATTCATTATTGGAGACCTCATAGGGGCCAAGCCTCTCGTTTTTCAAAGGAAGACTCCAAACTGGATAATTTTTAAGGCTGTTTTCGGTAATATTAATCGTCGAAAATATATATAACGTATTCTATTTTTTTAAAATACTGGTGTCAATTCTGATTTAAAAGTTTAAAATGTTGGCAGCTATGAGAACTACATGTCACAAGAAATTATTAAATATTCTCTGTTACTATTCTGTAAATTTTACTTCATCTTTTAACAACTCCATTTACTGGAAAATCCTTAAAAATAATAATAAGTATAAAAGCTTTAAGTAAGTGTTAAATTTTTACTTGTTTCCTATGAAAATAAATATTTCCTAGATGAAGGACAGACGCAAGTATCCTAAAAATGGTATCTTGTTCTTCCGATGTAAAACTAAGAACTTGCATGGCTGCCAACAAAGCTCGAAAATCTTCAGCATCATCTTTGGATTTAATTTTGAAACAAGAACCCTGAAATTAAAAGATCAAAATACACATGAATACAGATATTAAACACATGACGTGTAAAAATAACTTATTATACAATTAATTCAAAACTGCAATAAATGAACACTTTCTTAAATGGAAAAAGAAAAAAAAACAACTTAATATAGATAATATAATGTAAAATATACGGAGAGCGGCTAAAAACATAAAATAGAGCCTTTGAAACTAAGAATGTTGCTATTCAGCAGCACTCTTTACGAAGAAGATACTCAACTTGATATATGTGCAGTCATGACTATTTCACAAGATGGTTTTTTACTTTTTTCACTATATTAACGATGAATTGTGAAAACATTTCTTAATTTTTAAAATTGAAGCTGCTATCATTTAAGTATTATCTTAAAAGACAAATGTATCTGTATTATGACTTTAAAGAGAACCATTTAACAAAATTCTTTTTTAACAGCACTACAATAAAAATGGTAATATTCAAAATAAATGAATAACTAAGAGAAAAAAAGAAGAAAACTGAAGTTTGAAAATTTCAAAAACTACCAAAAATATGCGCACTCAGATAATTCTTTCTGTACTAATATGTTACACAACAGCGATACATACACACACACACACACACACACACACACACACACACACACACACACACACACACACACACACATATATATATATATATATATATATATATATATATATATATATATATATATATATGATAGATATGGTAATAAAATTTAATCTTAAAATTTAGCAATTAATAGATACAAAACAATACCAACACACAAAAATATAGAACTGATTTTAACTTAGAGGAAAGACTAACACAAAATTGTTGCGATTTAGATTAAGAACCAATAAGAGACAAAAATAACTTAAATTACTTACGCCGACATGAATGATAATAAAAAAAGGACCATTAAACTTAATGAAAAAAAAAATAAAATAAACAACCACAGAAATAATTGGATAAAAATTCTTAAAATTAGAAGGAATATACTCGTCAGGGGGTATGTACTTCATAAAGCTGTGAAAGCTGCATCGATTTCATAAAACAATATAGCTAATCATAGCAATTTATATCGTTTCAGCCCCGAACGAAGCAGCAAAACCATATAGAATGAGAAATTAAATGAAATATTAAATAAAATCAAATATTAAATAAAATCTTCATAGTTACCAGAGAGAATACTAGGAAAAAGCATAGTAGCCACATGTAAAACATTTAACACAAACTGGAGAATAGGATGATGCCAACAAAAAATGAAATTATATATTTTAAATAGAAGCAATGACATATTCTCATATGTATTATTTATAAATAAGAAAATAAAATATCAATCGACTGTCAAAATCTTTTGTTTCCCTCTCAAAAAAAAAAAAAAAAAAAAAAAAAAAAAAAAAGTAATAATAATAAATAATTCCAGAGGCAATTAGGGTAGGTGCCATCTATCCCGAAATAATAATTAAATAAGAAAAATAATAAAATCATATATTTTACACATAAGAATTTTAACATTTTATGTCAAACACTGGAGCATATGGTGCAAATAACTGGTAAAATGAATAAGTAGCAGTGTCAAACACTGGAACATATGGTGCCAATTACTCATAAAATGAAAAACTATGGCAGTGTCAATTACTGTAACATTGAGTGGGTGTCAAATAAAATTCATAAAAAAAATATTGTTATCAAATGTATATATTTTAAAATATATGTGGATCTGAATGTCTTTCATACCATATGTACTAACTTAAGATTTCTAAAAATATTTTCTGATGACTAGAAAATTAAAACATCAGAGATTGCTCTAAAAGTGTCAATCACTGGTGCACTTACCCTACTCTGCGTAACAAATTCAAAAAAGTAATAATGATGCTTTGTATATCCAAAATACATAGATATAGTCTTCTATGCTGGGCTGATGGAATTTTACAGCAAATATATGAACTGATATACATATATACAAATATTTCTCAATTCTCTTTTCTTTTTTCTTTTAACAGAAAAAAAAGACATAAGACCAAAAATAAATAAATAAAAGCCTGTTAGCTTCATTTTTCATAGTAATTAGGGATTTTTTTTTTTTTTTTTCTTTCACGCTTGCATTGTTTTCTGCACACTAATACCCGTTCAACACATGCATATACAAATATAATTATCTTTCTCTTACATATATTTAACAGAGAAAAAAAAAAAAAAAAAAAAAAAAAAAGAAGAAAAAATGTACATAGTTCGAGTAACACATAAAGGAGAACTTGTTCTGTTTTAACATTATAAAAGCTTAAAGATACAAAATAGCAAAATAATTTTTTTTTTATTGCTCCAGATGACACTTAACAAAAGAGCAATATAACGATTAATAAAATCTACCATATTTATACTATCATATATATACTATCATATATATACTATCATATTTATACTACCATTTATTTATACTACCATATAAATAAAGTTTTAAATTTAATCGTATTACTCGCGAAGTACAGTTTTTTTTTTTTTTTTTTTTTTTTTTTTCGCTAACAAAATAGCAAAGGCGGTTTCTGTATCGATTGACTGAGCTCAAATTTTACGTACATATATAATTCCAAATACGATACATGCCCAAGTAGAAACAGACTTATGGGTGAAGGTATAGCTAGAGGTCCAGAACCCAGGTAAAAATTTGTTTCGAATTTTAACCCACCTCTAATAGTTCAATTAAGCTGAAATTTTGCATGTATTTCTATTTCCCACAACAATTCATCTTAAGCAGAATGAAGAAAGCTCGAGGACCTGGGTCTCCAGCAACAGTTCAAAATTTCTATTTCGAATTTTAAATCACTTCATAACATTTCATTGAGCTGAAGTTTTGCATACATGTACGTTTTAGTAGATTTTGTAATTAGATTTTTGAGTAATGAGTTTTTAGTAGATTTTGTAATAAAAATGTATCTTTATTTTTTTTTTTTTTTTACGTAAAATTTGTATATACATGTCTGTATGGCCAATTAAAAAAATATGCTTGTGGTTTTATCTTGTGATTTTATTGAAGTATTTCATTCATACGTAATATGTTTAATTATTTTAGAATATACTAATATTTGTTTAAACTAATAAGAAAAATAAATTTGAAAGTGAAACCGGTACGTTAAATTTGAAAATAAACCAGCACTTTGTTCTTATCTTGGAATAAAACCTTTGACTCATACTTAATAAAATAAAGAGAATTTCATCAGTGAAACTCTTTAATGGATGAAAAAAGAATAATTCATCATAAAGAATTGCAACAGTGTTGGCGAACAAACTGGTTTATGACCGGTCAAGTTTCTTTATGGGAACTAGAGTTGTCTGATATCTTAAGATCAATGACAAACATCTTATCCTCTTACAATTCGCGCCTGACGGTATCACAGCTTGGATTATCTCTTTCTCACGCCTGCTATATTACCGAATATAACTTTTTAATATGCTTAATAGAGGAGAGTTTGGGTTATGAATACTGATTTCAAAAAGATACATTTGATCAACAAAAAAAAGGAAAAAATATTAAATAAGATTTATTTAAAACTAGATACATCTGTTCTGTACTCAAGATTGCATTCTGTACTTTAGAGTGCTCCAACCTGTTTGTTTACAGATACCGGCTTTTTTAACAAATTGGCTATCAAAATTTATATTCTCATGTATTTCGACTGAAGAAATCTATATTCCCATATAAAATTGCATAAATGTGAACAGACAGTAATATAACTGCCCATAAACGTGAAATTTTCTCGTGATCCACTAGTGCATCACAAGCCCCCCCCCCCCCCCCCAACCTAAAAAATTATGATCCGCAGGTTGTTTACGAGGCAGTTAAGGTGTTAACTTCTATTAATATGGTCTATCTAAACTATTAGTAGTTTACACTCACATTTTCTCACTTTGTCGCTCATCTTTCTTCTAAGTGTTTTTTTTTTTTTTTTTTTTTTTTTTTTTTTTTGATTAAAACAAATTATTAAAGTATAATTTTACGCTCTACTATTCGTTTTGCGGAATTACAAATATTTAAATTTGCTTTTTGCCGCTACAGAGTACTTTACATCAACTAGAAAACCCATTCAAAAGCTGATTTTTGATCATCTCGAAAACATTATTGCAATTAGTTTACATTGTGCTTAATTAGCTCGCAAATAATAAGCTGATGAGTCAAATTAGAAAAAAAAAATCACAAAAATTAAATTTTGTTGAACTCTAAATTCAAAAAAAGTTATAGCCAAATTACATACTTCTCGTTCGTTAATGCTAAGGAACTTAAATATATGGCGCAGCTTGGCGTCATGTCTTTATGTTATACCTAAAATGTTAATTTATATTGCATTTATAATTACGTCAATATTGCATAAATTTAAAATAATGCAAATAAAATTTCAGATTTGTTTTTGCAATGAATTATATTTACATTATGATAAATTTACTGGACATGCACATTTACATTGTTTTGCTGACGATAGAAATGAAATTAAATCATGTTAGAATGTTTGATTAATTGAATTTAACACTAAAATAAGTTTAAATAGATTTGCTTAACAACCATTGATGAAAATCGCAGTCATAGAATCGTCAACTCGTTTCTATTACTTTTCTACTGCGACTCAGCAACTATTATTTATGAAACTTCCCAGCGAATCGATTTTAATGGTAATATTTAAACATTGAGAGAATTTATTATTTTTTTTAAGTACCAAATGAAAACAACTTCTTTATTATTTTATTACAATTTCAATATTTCAATCGAAATCGTGAATTTTTTACAAGTGATTTTGAATTTTCGGTAGCACAGAACATTCTTAACAGATTCAAATCAATCTGTTCCCATACCAATCAAATCAAACACCGTTTCAAATTTAGCTTGCTCATTAAGGTCATTCCGCTTAATTCCTTACTCACTGCTGTACAAGAGATCCTTTTTATAGTATAAATTATCGGAATAGTTACTATAAGTTGAGATTCATTTTATTAAAAATGCAACTCTTATTACTCTTATTGTTAAATCATGTGGAAAACGAGTTACGAAAGCGTTGCTAAAGGTCTTTTTTTTTATGACAAGTTATAAATTAAATGTTTTAATAAGTTAAATACAGTATTTCATTTGTTTTTTAAACCTTTCTTCAATGTATGAACTTTCCGTATAATGCCACCGTATAATTCATCACGAATAACCGTCGCAGCGATTTCATCATTTAATCACTAAACAACGTTTACTTAACAATTATTATTACTTAATTCATATTTAAATGATCTCCTTATATTATTAAAATCTGTACGCGTGTGTGTGTGTGTGTGTGTGTCTGTCTGTGAGAAACGGCTTGACGCAGCAAAAGCTCGGCCGCTAACGGTCGCACGGACTTCGAACAGGTACCGATCGACAGAGAATTTATCGCAGATCTGGGTTATCTAATTTGCTAAACGATGCGACCCTAATTAGCGGAGATATTAATTAAAACGTTGACCATTGTCTACCGAAAAATGACCCAGAATTCATGATTAAATGCTTAAAAAGCGACTTTTTTACGGAAAAAGTGGAAAATAAATTAGAAATATCAGATACCATTGGAAAGGGCTTTTTTTTCTCAATCTATTGCTTAAACGGCTTATCGATCGGACAATTAGATTTTTTAAAATTAACTAAACTATAAAAAAATATTGGCAACAAATCACAAGAATGTTATCTTTGCAGACATTAAGTCTACAGCAGTCTTCAACGGAAACAAATCTGGTATTTAATGGAGTCACGTGTTTCGTAGTGCGATTAAAAATTACAATTTTCTATTTTCTTCAATTTTTCAAATTTTACACATTTTATTTAGTATATATTATTTACACCACAAAACAAACTTGCATTTCAAATTTCATCGATTTTCGTCAATAAACAAAAGATTTACATTTTAATTGCAAATTAAATTTTATCTTTACACGCCGGACATTTTTGCAATATTCTAATACGCGTATTTCAATTTCTAATTACGATTGATTTATTTTTTATACATCATACGAAAGATATTTTAAAGTTCTTTTACATAATTCAAAGTTTTCAACAGATTTACACGTTTTGAGGTCTCCTGAATCAGTGTTCTTTCATGGCGCTGTAATATTTTCAAATTTCAATATTTCAATTTTTAATTATGATTAAATTATTTTTAATACTTAATTCGAAAGATATTTTAAAGTTCTTTTATATTATCGAAAGTTTTCACCAGATTTACACGTTTTGAGGTCTCCGAATGAGTTTTCTTTTGTATCTCAGATACTAATTATAATAATTTCATAAGTAATACATCATTAGAAAGCTTTTTTGATTTGGAATCGAACAGTGGAATACAGAAATTTCTACCGCCAGATGGTGCTGTAATTTTTTCAAATTTCAATATTTCAATTTCTAATTATAATTAAATTATTTTTAATGCATCACTCGAAAGATATTTTAAAGTTCTTTTAAATTATCGAAAGTTTTCACGAGATTTACACGTTTTGAGGTCTGCTGAATCAGTTTTCTCTTATGGTGCTGTATTATTTTCAAATTTCAATATTTCAATTTCTAATTATGATTAAATTTTTTTTAATACATCATTCGAAAGATATTTTAAAGTTCTTTTATATTATCGAAAGTTTTCACCAGATTTACACGTTTTGAGGTGTCCTGAATTAGTTTTCTTTGTATCTCAGATACTAATTATAATAATTTCATAAGTAATACATCATTAGAAAGCGTTTTTGAATTGGAATGGAACAGTGGAATACAGAAATTTCTACCGACAGATGGCGCTGTAATATTTTCAAATTTCAATATTTCAATTTCTAATTATGATTAAATTATTTTTAATACATCATTCGAAAGATATTTTAAAGTTCTTTTAAATTATCGAAAGTTTTCACCAGATTTACACGTTTTGAGGTGTCCTGATTACGTTTTCCTTTGCATCTCAGCTAATTGAGTTAGACCGTTCAAAATTGGTATACGTAGGTTAATTAGGAGGGGCTGAAAGGGTGAGGAAGAGATAGGCGTGCACCGCGCGCGTACCCCCTAACTTGTGCGCGCAGCGCGCACGGGACTACGCGGCCGAAGGCAGTGGGGACCAGGTCCGACTTTTTAACCGATGAGAAATGATTTTTTTCATTTTCTTTTCTTAAGAATAAAAATTTGATTTGAGAAGGAGTATATGCGCGCAGCGCGCATGGTTTTGCGCTGCCGAAGGCAGTGGGGACCCTGTGTGAGTTTTTAACCGATCAGAAATGATTTTTTTTTAGGGGGCACGAAGGGTCAGGGAAGGAATACGCGAGCGCAGCGCGTGTATCCGTTAACTTGTGCGTGCGCAGCGCGCACGTGACTGCGCTGCCGAAGGCAGTGGGGACACTGTCCGACTTTGTACCCGATGAGAAATGATTTTTTAAATTTTCTTTTCTTAAGAATAAAAATATGACTTCAGGAGGAATATGTGCGCGCAGCGCACGTATACCTTCACACGTGCGCGCGCATGGGTCTGCGCTGCCGAAGGCAGTGGGGACCCGGTGCGAGTTTTTAACCGATCAGAAATGATTTTTTTAGGGGGCACGAAAGGTCAGGGAAGGTATACGCGCGCGCAGCGCATATATCCCTTAAGTTGTGCGCGCGCAGCGCGCACGGGACTGCGCTGCCGAAGGCAGTGGGGATCCGGGCCGACTTTTTACCCAATCAGAAATGATTTTTTTTAATTTCTTTTCTTAACACTAAAAGTTACTTTTTGTTTCTGTTACTGTTAGTTTTCTTTTCTTAAGAATAAAAATTTCAGAGGGAATATGTGCTCGCAGCGCACGTATACCTTCACACGTGCGCGCGCATGGGTCTGTGCTGCCGAAGGCAGTGGGGACCCGGTGCGAGTTTTTACCCGATCAGAAATGATTTTTTTAGGGGGCACGAAAGGTCAGGGAAGGTATACGCGCGCGCAGCGCGCACGGGACTGCGCTGCCGAAGGCAGTGGGGACCCGGGCCGACTTTTTACCCAATCAGAAATGATTTTTTTTTTAATTTCTTTTCTTAACGCTAAAAATTACTTTTAGTGATTCATTAATTTTAGTGATTCATTTGGAAATACTGACCCGCTAGCGGGCGAAGCCAGCTAGTATCATTTAAAAATCTGTGATGTCATTTTATTCAGAAAATTATTAAAGTGATTTTGGATACAAAGAGGGAAAAAAAATATATTTCAAAAATATATACACCAACCTGATTGAGGTAGAAATAGTTATCAGCATTTTGTAGTCCATACTTTTCTTTTTCTGTGTCACTGAGCCCACTCAACATTTCATAGAATACGTGATAGTTCCTCTCATCAGGAGCCTGCACCAGAGGGAAAAAAAAATACTGTTAATATGAAAATTATTATTTTCATTACGTTACAATTATATACAGTTCTGAAAAAAGATTAAAAAAAAAAAAACATTATATATTCTTGAAAGAGACAGAACTTCGCTCTTTACAAAAATACTTCTAAGATTAAATTTTTCACGAGAAAGTTTTACCATTTAAGTTTCAAACTAGCAAAACTGGATGCGTTATAAGGTCTCAACCTGGAGGTTATCCGTATAAAAATAAATGGGAAGACAAAATGCATTTTTCCAGAAAACATTTATTTAAAATTGGTGGAAACAGGGTAGGTGCTCCAGTGATTGACATCCTTCCCAAAATAATTAATAAGAAAAAAAAAAGCGCATGTTTTACATATAAAAACTTTAACATTGTATATCAAACACTGAAGCGTAGAGTGCCAATAACTGGTAAAATTAAAAACTAGCAGTGTCAAACACTGGAGCATTAGGATGCTAATTACTGGTAAAATGAAAATCTGGCAGTGTCAATTACTGGAACATTGAGTGAGTATAAAATAAAAATTCATAATAAAAATAATAATTATCAAATGCATGTATTTTAACATATATGCGGTTCTGAAAGTCTTTCATGTCATCTATATTAACTTAAGATTTCTAAAAACAGTTTCTGATGACTAAAACGTTAAAAACATCAGAAATTGCTCTAAAAGTGTCAATCACGGGAGCACCCCTATACCAAAGAATTTTGCACCCATTGTGTAAAACAGGCTTAAAATATTCAAAATTATTGTCTCCATATCTTAAGCAAGGTAATAAATATCTATTTGGTAGATAAACTGACGGTCATTTATGTATTTATTTAATATGATTCGTGAAACACACTTCCCCCCCCCCCTTTTATATCAACAAGGTAGAACTTTAAAATCCAGATAAAATTCCAGGAATACATTTTTAAGCAATACGTTTAGATACCTTTCAGTAAATAAAATATAAAACAATTAGCAAACATATTAATTTTACTTTATATTTTCTAAAATATGAATTAGAATCGTACACAACCTAAATAAAAACATGACAAAAGTTATGAATGAAAAAAAAAAAAAAATGTTTTATTAACAAAATATATTAGCTAAATGTTTGTTTTAATGTAAAAATAGCAAAATTTTATTTTTAGAAAAATGCTTATCGAATTATGCATTTCTATTTTTGTTATTGAGAAAATATTGGATTATTAGGCAAATTTTATGCATTTCTTCTCATTTTAAAGTTACCTTTAGAGCATTTTTAAAATTATGTGAATGCTCATTAATATCTATGTTTATTTCCTTGCGAAAATTTTCTTAATAAATGATCTTTGTTTCAAAGAAATTTAAAGATAGAAACATAAAATTAAACACTAATAACGAGTTCTGATAAATTTTTAACACGATAAATCATTTTAGCCTGTTTTATGAAACTTTTTAAAAGTAACTAGATTTGTGAGTTTTTGCACTATCCTGATGCAAAACAACTTATCAGCATTTCAAGTATGCACAAAGTAGTTATTTCATATTATATACTACTAGCAGGCTTTGCCCGCTTCGCTGGACGTTAAACTTAAATGATTTGTCAAAATGCCATATCTTTATTAATAACCTAAGTTCTCGCTGTGATTGGTAGAGGTTTTCTCGCTCCCAATGTTAGGAGTCTGGGTCCCCACTGTCTTCGGCACAACTTACCCACTTCTTACTTCTCCACCCTCAGCGGGTGAGTTCGAAGTTTTGAAAAATCCCACTAATGTACAGTCGGGGGAAAAAAACGCAGCACTCGATGTAATTCTGTTGCTAATCAATGCACAAAAATGTAATAGGTATCATTCGACGGGGAATTGGGAGTAGATTCAGAAAATGAACGGAAATTTTGAATTGGGGGTCATCTACATATTAAAACGCGCACCAACTTTGATTTTTTCAATGGTAATGCCCCATTTTTATTTTATATTTGAATTCCTGGGATCACGACAATGCGAAAAAGTATATTGGTTGTATATTTTACTTATTTTTTCACAGAGTTATAAGCGTTCAAAGTTTGAAGGTGCTAATGTTAAATTCATATTTCAAACATTTATTAATATCTTCACAAAAAATAACTTGATCGATATAATTTTTTTTTTTTTACGAGATACAGTGAAGAAACCCAAACATAATCCATCATTACTTTTGATTCTGAAAAATATTTTTAATTCTGAAAAATATTAATAAATTCATATTCATAAAAATTATGAATTATGACCTATATTAATTTTTACATAAAATGAATCCTAATGCTGAAAAATATGGGTGTGCAAATTTGCAGCTCATTCCAGTTATTAGTTTTCGAGATATAAATAAATCTTTCTTTTGGAGTGGTTTAGGGGGCCGTCTCTTAAAAAATTTTGAATGAGATAACGAAGCAAATCTTAAAAAATAATGGAGAAAATTGAGCAAAATATTTTTATTTTTTATTTACGGGTCAAATTATATAACAACAATATCAAATGCAAAGAAATGAAACAAAAATGTTGATTTTTAGACATTAGTGTTAGTAACAAGAATTCCTGTTTTCTAAAGCCCCGCCTTTTATCGTTCTTCAAAACAAAACAATACAGAAACGAAAAGTGAATGTGACTTTGAGTATTCGTGTTAAACCCCTTATTTTACATTGACAAAAATATACACAAGTAGTATTTACTTCATCGATTACTGATAATAAATTTTGAATCCTTTAAACGAACACTAGAAGAAAAAAATTAACTAAATAGGCGGGGTTTACTGTTTGAAATACTCTCAAAATAAAATATTTCAGAACAAATTTTCTGTGCCACAATTATATTACAGATGGATATACATTATGATTATATTCTTTTTAATTAATATATTTCAATCTATACTATATTTTATTGCAAAAATATGAACACTGGGTACATACTTAAGAAATAAGTAACACATAAATTACGAAAGAAACGCCCACTGGCATAGTTACAGATTTTCAAATGATGTGAATCTTCGTCAGCAGTCGCGAAAGCGGTAATTAAGAAATTACATTTTCATAGAAATTATAAAACAAATCGTACAGTTCCAAAGATTTCAACTGACCCAAAACTGGTAAGTGCTATTAAAATTGTTTAAAATTTACTTTATGAAACCTTAAAATAATTTATCCGAAAAGATTTAGTTTATGCATTGTTGTATATATATATAGCTATATTATTTCAGTTTGTATATTATGTTACACGTACGAAAGAAAATTTAAGCTTTATTGGTGATCAGTATATCAATGATAGATACTTTTTAATTGAAAAATATTGCACTTTTATAAAGAGTATTGTCTGACCCATCGTAAGTGTAATGTATTTAAATATACCTAAAATTGTCTAAAAAAGTACTGAAGTATATACATATCCAAAGAACTGAATTCTTGATAATTAAGGTACAGCAAAGGTGTTCGTATTTTTATTTCTTTTTATAAATATTTTTTTCTTGAAATATTTCCGGTGTGAAACAGTATAATTTTGTCTAATTCTTGTAGGATCTTAATTTTATTTTTCTATATTTAGAGATAACCCCCTAACACATTTTTGATCATAACTCTATGAATACTAAAGATAAAGTATACAAATAGTATACTTTTCCCGCACTACCAGATTCTCAGAATTTCGAATATGAAGTCAAAATTGGGTGTTGCTATTGAAAAAATCAAAGTTGGCGCTCATTTTAATATGTAGATGACCCCTAATTCAAAATTTGACGATGTTTTCAGAAAGTGCATTTAATTTCCTGTTGAATGGTGTCTATTAAATCTTTCTGCGTCAATTAATAACGAAATATCATCAAGTGCATTGTTTTTTTTTTCCCCGACTGTACATAATGTGTACACTTAATCAATATCCACACACCAAAATTCGCCATTCTAAGATAATTCAAAGCGAATTCAAACGGAAAAACATGTTTTTACACATGTTTATTGCCCTCCGACTCCGAGAAGGGGGTGGGGGATTTCGAATTTCGTGAAATGCAGTTACAATAAGTGCCGGATGCATACAAACAATTTACACACCAAATTTCGTGACCACAGAAGTCTTTAATAGACAGTAGTATAAATAAATAAATACAAAAAGCACAGCTTAAGTATCGGAACCCTTTGGTGACTTTAAATATTTTAAGCCATTTTTGCGATGAACTGAATTGGCTATCTCAGTTGTGCAATTAAAGATCTTGGCGAGAAACGTCCGAGCTACTTCGGTGCCGAATTTCAAATTTTGCCAAAGGGATCCAATACTAAAGCTGTTCCATATCGAATCTGGGTTGAAAACGGAAAAAGGGTAAAATAAATTAGAAATATCAGACCTATATTTATAAATTTGATACCGAATGAAAGGGGTGATTTTGCTGAATCCAAGGGTTCAAACAGTTTTTCGATGCGACAATTAGATTTTTAATAAATAAATAAAGTATGAAATTTAAGTGGCAACGGAAAAACGGATAAAGGGAAAAATAAATTAGAAATATCAGACCTATCATTACAAATTCAGTATCAAATAAATGAAAGAGGTGATTTTTCTGAATCCTGGGGTGTAAACAGTTTTTCGATACGACAATTAGATTTTATAAAATTAACTAAAGTATGAAACTTAGATGGCAACACTTCATTTCAATCTTTTCAAAATTTGTAGTGAAAATCACGCGAATACAAAAGTCTTTAACTTAAAAATTTATTTTTATATTTTATTTTTTCATTCAAAGCATTTTAGTGAAAAAATATTTATGGCGCATGCGCAGGCGTTTTTTACACACAATTTAAACACCAATCATAATTTTGAAAATTTCTATAGATATAATTTCAAGTTGGGTGAAGACCTAAGTTTCTGCCAAGCGCCGTTGAATTCCGTCCAGCCGTTCTCGAGTGATGCCCGGACAAACGTGTTTTAGTCTTTTACCCCCTAGGGGGGAACGGGGGGAAATTTCTGAAAAGTTGATAGATATAATTTTAAGTTGGGTGAAGACCTAAATTCCTGCCAAGCGTCGTTGAATTCCGTCCAGCCGTTCTCAAGTGATGCCCGGACAAAAAAAGCGACATTCGGACACGATGACACACACACAGACACACACAGGCAAAATTTTCTGAAGTCATTTTCGGCTTTCATGGGGTGCAAAACGTGAAGATATCGCAAAATTTTTCGATTCCGACAAATTTACAGACAAAACTCTGATTTTATTAATATAGAAGATATATATATATTTTTTTTTCTTAATATTTACTTTATTCTACGCACATAAGAAAAAAGTACTGGATTCGTAAAAATTTTCGACCTCAGTTTTTAGATAGATTTGCACGTTTTCAAAAGTCTTGAACTCGATTTAACCATTTTTGGAAAATGTCTGTCTCTGTGTCATCAAAATTTTTGGATGCTGTATCTGATGAAAGAGAGAATGGAATTTTCACCAAACTTGTTGTTTAGTTGGAAAATGACTTAAATTGGTGCTGAAAATACATATAATAATAATAATCAACAAGAAAAATTTTTTGTATGTATGTAGGAGCATCACTACCTCCTTTAGTATTCCTCCGGATGATGCAAATTTTCAATATACGAAAATTGTCAATACATTTAAAAAGAATGGTCAATCTATAGATGTAATTGGAAACGAAGTTATCGATTTTTTTAAACAAAATAATAGTAATAATATATAATAATTCTGAAAAAAAAAAATGCTTATTTTAGACGTCATTTATAGAGCGCAAATTTCACTTTATATTTACTTTAGTGTTAAACTTCTCCGGCATGAAAATCGTCTGATAACTGAAAATAATTTAAATAAATCTCTGCAAGACTTTGTTAAGAAAATATAGAAGGAAATTTTGTGATGGCCGCAATATAGTACTTTTGCGTTACTTTTAATTAGGTATCGTGAAATTTTCCTCTCACTTTGCCATAACTTTTATTCTAAAATAAAGAGTTGTAGGTTCTTTGTAGTATTGTTGTCTTGGTAAAACTTCCTTACCTTTCAATTCATTATCAAAATTAACGAACCAAAAACACAAATTGCTAGTTTCAAATGAAAGTCTATGCGGCATTTAAATACAATGCAAATCTTTTAAACAATCTTAATCCTCTAAATTATCAGTGAGCAAGGATTATGTACTAAAGAGAAATGTTATTATGATAGTGGCATACTCATTGTTAGATTCTATGAATCACAATCTCTTATTACAAATGCTTGTCAGTGCTGTTTCCACCATGAGATTTAGAAATTAAAAAAAAAAAAAAAAAAAAAAAAAAAAAATCTAGGAATAGCTATGAATTTTAGAATGTTTTATATAATATATATGAGTATTAAAAATCTATAACACACAACTGTAATGAAAGTGAAAAATAAATTAATAAATCCATTTCGCCTCTAATCTTTTAAGAATATGAAAATCTTTTCAAAACGTATCAGAGTGATAAGAAGTAATAAATTTCGGAAGTGAAAAAGCCAATAGTCACGAGGAATAAAAATTTATATATATATATATATATATAAAATGCACAGATATTTTATATCTCATCCTATATTAATTTTCGTGATTTGTAAATATTTTTTCTTTTTTCTACCTTCTATGTATTTATAACTTCTGTTTGTATTGCTTCTGTTTGTCATTTATCTTTTATAATATGAAAATAGCGCTTAAATCTCCAGGACTTATGTGACGCTCGGTGGTGCATAGTTAATATATTTTGCCTAAAATGAAAAAATATACATCTATGATTAATTAAAGTCTTCCGTCCTGATGTTTGACCGTTAAAATGAGGAATTATTATTATTATTTACATGAAACAAAATAAAGAGAGAACTGTTATATATACATATATATATATATCAAAATGTATTCCGTGTGTTTGGCTCTCTATATATTTATTTGTATTTACATTATTATCATTTGTATTTACATTTTTTTTTTTTTTTAATCAATAGCATAAATTCCATTCGCATGCCTCACGCTCAATTTAAAGCATCAGTCTCAGTATTTCTAAATATGGTTGAAAATCTTATTAAATAATGTAATGTTATCCTATACAGGGTTGATTCTGAATTCATCATCAATTTTTGGTGGAAAGGTAAGGAAATAGGAAAAGAAGACTATTACACAAAAGAAAGCATGGGTGCAAGCAAATGTATGGCTCATGTTTTCCTTTGTGAAATAGTCTTCTGAATGTTCTGAATCTTTGCATGAATGTGAGTTGTGGACGGGCGGTGCTGGGGGCACCTTGTGTCCACAACTTCCATTCATGTGCAAAGTTCACGTATGCTTTACGTTAGTAGTCAGTCGCCATTCGACAAGGTACTTCGTAGAAGTAACATAAACCTATAATAGCAGGAGACTTGGCGTTGGAATATTAACACCCGAATAAACTACTACGTCAGAAACGCCAATATTTTTCTTTGGCCTTTCTGACGTAGTAGTTTATTCGGGTTTTAACATAAACCTAAATGCGTGGAATGAACTTAAGTTCTGCATCTAACTTATGGTGCCGTAGGGAACAGCTGTCTTCGAACTGCGCATATACATGCAGAGGGCTACACCAACCGGCGTGTGCCACAACATTAAATACCTCCATGTGTTCATCGACAACTATGCCAAACAGAATCATTTGCTGGTAATAATGTTGATACAGTAAGGAGCCCATTGACCCGGACAGTTGCAATATAGTAAAGTGTCTTATATTCTATTGAAGAACAGTCAATTTCTTACACACGAAGTATTCCTAGGTAGTTTGAAATTTCACTAGCAACAGTGCGGCGGTTACTAAACGAGGAACGTATACATCCTTTTTATTTTCAGTTTTGAAGACTTAGTGCTGAGGTACATACAGGTTGTAGCCTTCTGCATACGTTTGCAGAGCTCGAAGACAACTTTCACGGGCGGCACCGTAAGTAAGATGCAGATCTGCAAATTCATGCCACGTGCACCGCTTCATGTTACTTTTGAGAAGTCACCTTGTCGAATGACGACTAGCTGTACACGTCAAGCAGTTGTGCGTGTGAATGTGAGTTGTGGACAGAAAATACCTCCTAGACAACCGTGCATTCATTTGCGGCCATTTTTTCGTATGTGAAATAGTCTTTTCTTACTCCCTACCTTCCTATCAAATATTGATGATGAATTCGGAATCACCCTGTATTTAATCGATGAATAAATAAGTATTAAAAATATTTTAAATTCTTCAACACGTACATGCTTTATTTTCACAAAAATAACTCAGAAATCTCAAAAGATGACTAATATACATATATAACATAAATTATACAATTGAAAAAAAAATGTATTTGTACAGAGAATAATGAAAGAAGAAATCAATCCTTAATTAAATAAAGATATCTGAAAAAGAATAAATAAACTTAATTCTCACCTGTGTGACAATTCTAGATTTTTCTAATAGATATTCTGTTGTTCTAGCACCTGTGATAACACCACTAAAAGAAATAATAAATCTCATTTAATAAAAAACTGTTATATGAAGTGTGCAAATTTAATAATAATTATGTCGCTATTAGCTGGTTTACTTATAAAAATATACGTCAGGAAAATCTTTGACAGCTAGGGTTGCCAAATTAACACCAATTTTTTAGAGTATTCATCTATTGATTCAATTACACCTGATATTTAAAACTCGAGAGCAATATGGAAAAAAAAAAGGAAAGGAAGGAAGAAAGAGAGAAAAGAAAAAGTTTAATGCATTGGATTTTTAGGCAGTGGTTTTGTCTAGAATTTGGCAAGAAAGTGATTATACATACAAAATGCTTACAATATTTAATTGCATAACTATACATACAATTAATTTCTAAACACTATTAAACAATGTAAACACATTTGAAAGCATACAAATGTATGCATCCACCTAAATACGTATATATCATCTTCATATTTTTTCTGTAAATACATATTCTGCGTTAAATCATAACGTCAATTTTCAGAACAAAGAATTGCGTTTTATACTGATGTTTTAGTTTTATATTTCATGAAAAGTTAGATGCAAACAAAGGCAAGATTTTGGTTTATACAAGATGATGTGGAGACGTGTAACAACAGGTTCAGTGGAACCTCGAACTATAACTTGAGTGATAAGCTAAATTTGGAACTAACACTCATTATACAAGGTGTCCCATAAATAGCGCCCAAACTCTGAACAGCCAGATTCCTCGTTGGAAGCACATAAAAAATGCCCAGATAACTGTACTTGTACGATCCATAGTTTACGAGAAAAATACGAAAACCATATGATGTTACAGGCGACGCAAGGAAAAAACTCTTTATTTGAAACATCAATAGCAGTATTTGCAAATATTTATAAAGGTAGATGTTCAAAGTGTCCGCTGTGCATATCGAAGATAAGTAAATACTGGTGTTGATGTGTCCAATACGGTGTTTTTTTTTTCCTTGCACCAGTTGTGACACCCTACTTTGTTTTTCGCATTTTTCTCGTAAACTAAGGATCGTACAGGTACTCCCAATTTTTTATGTACTCCCAACGAGAAATCTGGCTCTGCAGAGTTTGAGCGTTATTTATGGGACACGCTGTATAAGTTTGTTTAAATCTCTCTTTGTTAAATTTAGCCTTAGTATAGAAAATCAAATATGAAACAGTGATTGTTTTAGGAGTTTGAAAATCTGCTTTGTCCTCTCCGATAGAGTGCCCTCTTGTAAAATTTGATGTTTTATCATCGCTGTGCTTGAAGAGTAAATTTTACAGTGATTGGTGAGGAAACCGAATTTTGTATGTAAATTTTGAACATAACTTCAGGTTTGCTCTATTTATTAAGCTTGTTGGTTTTTTCGTCCGTTATTACATTTAACCCAGGAATTGTGTATGTCAAGCAAGTGCAACCAGTGTCAAATATAGTTATCAAATTTCTATCGAGGTAATATATATATATATATATATATATATATATATATATATTGATAGGCATGTATAAAACCAAAGTAAATATATATATATATTAAAAATAATAATTTTTTTTTTCATGTTGTCAAAAGATTTTTTCCTTCTCACTCATTCACTCTTTTTTTTTTTTTTTTGTTAGGAAAAGCAATATTTCCCAATAAAACAGGTTTTTCTGTCTGCGACAATGACCTCTTAATGAAAATTATAAACTATTTAAAGAAACTATTTTAAAATGTATATCTCTATCTTTTATTCGATAATAATGATTATTAAACAGCTTGCGCAAAAAAAAAAAAAAAAAAAAAAAAAAAGACCGAAATTACTTGCAAAGCAATATTTTACAATAAAAAATTTTAGCTTATTTCTTCATATAATTCCAGCATATTTCACTTTTTTTTTAATTAATTTTTTTAAGCTACAACATTCTGGTAATGAAAATTATAAACCATTTAAAGAAACTAATTTAAAGTACTTCGTTCTTATTTTCATATTTCGGGAAATAAAATTAAGTAAAAAAGTATTTATCAACTTGCAAAACAAATTATGAGGAAATTTTGTGCACATCCATTCACGATTATATCCTCATCCAGTCACAAACTTGATTTAAATATGCCACACCTACAAATACTGTTACACTTGAACTGCCCGGGGTGAATTATTAAGCTACATAATTTTAAGAATCGCTCTCCCTTTGTTAACATCAACTGCAATGTATTATACCATTTAAACCATTAAACTTCAAAAATAAAACCGAAAATTCTTCATCCTCATCACTGAAAACAATGGTTTTCCATCCTCTTTAAGACATCATGGCATGCATACATAAAACTGGGAGGATTATTATTACTTATTTTTAGTTCATAATCATGAGTCTCTAAACCGTTTTTTGTAAAATTACCATGTTACATTGCAGATACTCTGCATGTTCAAGTTTTAAGCATTAAAAAAGTGTACTTCTAACAAATATATTAATTGAAATAATAAATATTTAAGACTTTCACCTTTTTATACGCAAGTTCTAATTTTAGCTACTATTTTTAAAGTAACATTTTTAACACAGAACTAACACTTAAAATGACTCGTGTCTTCTTAATAATCAAAAACCCGCGTATCTGGAAAATATAGCTGGAAACTGATGCCATTGATAAGACAATTTATTGAAATAAACATATATATCCTTGGTTTGGAGGAATGAATTAAAAAATGGCGTCACAATTGTAACAATATGCGTTGAAAAAAAAAAAAAAAAAAAAAAAAAAAAAAAAACTTTAACCGTGATTTGAAGAAAAAAAAAAAGAAGAAGTCTAAATAGTAATTTAAAAGAATAGGTTTAATTCAATCTAAGAATAACCAATTAGTGATTTGGTGTTTTTTTTTTTTTTTTTTTCCCTTGCCGCCGCTATAAATCGCCAAATTGTGGTGAAAACCTTTAGCTAAATTAGAGGAAAATACAAAAAAAATTAAAAATGAAGATAAATAAAAATAGTGTAAATGATTATAACAAGTAACAAAAAATATATTAATAGTAATAATAGTAATCGTAGTATAAATATTGATAAATTCAAACTGAAAAAAATTATGGTACTTTTCTCTTATCTAGATTGGATTCGAGTAAAAAAAGAAAAAAAAAAGTAATAATTTGAGATTTTTAGGTATTATTCTTTCGACAAATAAACTAGACATGATTTTGATGAACTTGCGCTTAATTTTCATAAGTAATTAAATTTAAATCCTACATTGCATTATTGAAATTCCGTTCTTTTGATAAAGAAGAGACTTAAATTGTAAATAATTTTTTTTCCCTTCTATTCTCTTTCTTTTCCTTTTTTTATTATTGGTTATTTATCACGACATTTGGCCACTAACTTTGGTTTGGTGAATATGGAAAATTTGTAAAAAAAAAGGTTCATTTAAAAATACCGAGAATTTGGCGGGCGAAGACCATCTAGTATAATATAAGAGAAGATTAAATTAGATCGGTTTTCTAAGTTGATTAAATAAAAATATTTGTTTCCTAATTATTATATGATGCCAATAAAGAACTAGGAGAGTATTTCTTAGTTTGCATTCGATACGCCTTTTGGTTAGTTTAACAGTTATACTCATTTTTGTATTTAGAAAATTTACTAATAAAGGGCAAATCTGTATACATTCCAATGATTTTTGGATAAAATTTGAGAGAAAATGTAATATTCAGCCAGTCTTATGTTTCGAATCTTTTCCGCTGATAAAAAAGACAAACTCTCTGATAATATTTAAAAATAATAATAATAAAATAAAAGTTTGCTGAAAGCAAGGTTTTTTTTTTTTTTTTTTCTAAAAACCTTTTAAAATGAAAAATTGCAATTAATAAAAAAGAAGGAAAAAAAAAAAAAAAAGAAAAAAGAAAAAAATTTATGAATTTAAAGAACAAATTCATTTCACTATTTGGTGATTAATAATACAAGTATACATCACTAAGCTTTAGCTTTGAAGCACAAACAGTTGAGTAGCAGTATGTAAATGCTTCTCTTAAAATAACAAGAATTAATAATAGACTACTTTATATTAAACAATAATCTAAATACAACTAGATTACATAACTTATATACATGAATGAGAGCAAAAATTGAATTTTCTTAGTTAATACAAAAACATCAAAAAAGTTAATGAAGCATTAAACATTTCTATTTAATAAAATATTGTACAGTCAGAGAGGGAAGGAAAAAAAAAACTACCTGCCGACTGATTTTTCCGCAAATCGTCGTATAAATATACCGATCAATTAATAATGTCATGTAATTTATAATAGTACACTTAGATTTTGCTTAGGGGGTGATCTACATATTAAAATTAGAACCAATTTCATTTTTCAAATAGCAAAATCCATTTTTGAGAAATTTTTGGGATTATTTGAATCAAATCAGTCTGTAAAATCGTAAAGTTTATATATTTCTTTGAAATTTGCTTATAGATACAAGCTATCAAAAACTGAGGATGGTAATATATTAAATGAATATGCCGGACATTAATTCACATTTTTTTTTTAATTATTAGAACCTAAACATATTTTTGGTTAAAAAACATTTTTAATTAGGAAAATTATTAAATTCATATTCCAAAAAATTATGTAAATTGTGATTTATATTAATTTTTGTATGAATAGAATAGGAAACATCATACATATGCGTTTTCAAGTTTACATCTCATTCCTACCGTTATTTTTTCGAAAGAGAGTGATATTTTATTTCTTATGGACGTTTGAGGGCTGACATGTCTTATCATTTGTGTCATCTATAATCATGCATACATAGGAATTAAAATAATTATTCAAGTAATTTTAGATGCACACATAATTTCTTAATTAGCATTACTTTATTTTACATTTAAAATTACCATACTTTTTGTTGCTGTTGTTTGTTTCTTATCTGAATGAATATAATGCATTTCTGGCCGAGATTTTATTTATTTATTTATTTACTTTTATGAATTATTTAACCCATACATTTTCGATTGTAACTGTAAACTATACCTTTTTCCTAGTTACAGTGAGCTCCTAAATTCGAATATGGAGTTAAATAAAGTTAGTATCACTTTGAAAAAAATATTTTGATGCAAATGTAGATACTTAGATGATCCCCTTAGCAAAATTTAATTATAGCATTAATTTACTGGGTGTTATTACCAATAGATCGGTACCAATCGCATATTTATACACTAATTTATGATGAATCCCCCCCCCCCAAGAAACTTCAAATATTTTCATATAGGGAGAAAAATCAAGTAATAATTTTATCTATGCTCACTTTTACAATTAATAACTATTTTATAAGTTATTTTTCAACTTTTTCAGAAATTGTTATAAATAAATATTATTATATTTTATATAAATACTTAAAAACATATATTCTCTAGACATCTTTCAATTTGCGAGATATAAAACAGTCAGTTTCATTTTAATTAAGCATTTTCGCAATTAAATAGCTTTTACACAAAAGTAAAATATAGTAATGATTATAAGCGGCTATAAAACACAGTAATTGTTAAGCACCAGTTGCTATATCATACACTGCTTGACAACTGCTAAGGAACAACTGCAATACATGCAAAGTAGCGTTCCCGACAGCCGACCAATAACAATAAAATTAAATGCAGAGGGCATGGTAGAGCAGGACCTGTTATTTGTATAAAAACCAATGCACAGAAGCTCTTCATTCATTCGGAATTTCATGCTGTTAAGTGTTTGACCAAAATAGTGTCGCATGTTGTTGAACTTATTGTGAAATTCAGTGTGGTGTTGCAATAATTAAGTGCAACGTGTCTGTAAGACATCATTTGAGTGCTTACAATCATGAACGAGCAGTTGGACGGATGGAATCAGGTCGAAGTGTCACCACTGTGACCACGGCAGTAGAAGTGACAAAAAGTGTCGTCTCGCGATTAAAAAAGGCCACTGAAAGTGAAAATGTTATGTTAAAGCATGCCGGTGGTCGTGGAAGGATCGCCACACCTCAAGAGGATCGATATGTATCCCTAGTGGCGAAAAGGAACAGAAATGCCTCTCATGGTCAGATAACTCTAGAGCTTGCAATCGTTATCAGTACACATGTTTCTGCAAGAACCATTTCACGCCAATTAAATCAAGTTGGTTTGTATGCACGGAAGCCTGTTCGATGAATTCCGCTTAAACCACGCCATAGCCATGAAAGATTACGTTGGTGTAAGGAACATATTGGTTGGAGTCACCAACAGTGGTCGAGAGTGGTGTTCTCTGATGAGTCCCGTTTCACTGTGGCAAGTGATTCTGGCCACCAGTTACTGTGGAGAAAGTGGGGAATACGTTATGCACAACAGGATGTTCATGAACGTGATCGGTATGGCACAGGCGTGTTGGTGGGGGCAAACATTATGCACAATGGTAGAACACCGCTTGACACCTTTGAGCGAGGTAGTGTTACATCGCAACGGTATTGCAGAGAGATTATTTTGGATCATGTTCGTCTTTTTAGGGGTGCGGTAGGTCCAGACTTTCTGTTTATGGACGACAAGGCGCGCACACACAGGAGCGCTGAGGTATCAAACACACTAGAAATTGAAAATATTAACCGTATTCCCCGGACCTATTGGGCATGCCTGGGATGCTCTTGGTAGATGCGTTTCACAAAGAACTCGCCCTCCTCGAACCGTGCAAGAGCTGAAAAATCACCTTGAGAGAGGAGTGGGATAATATTCTCAAGAACTTCTCGATAGTTCATTAGACAGCATGAATAACAGATGCAAAATGTGCATTAGTGTCCGAGGAAATCACACATCTTACTGAGGTACTCATATCTGTTTCATTCTAGCAAGGATACTCATTTTTCGTGGCTGTTCCAAGGAGCATTTTTTTTATTTTCCGATGTGACGATATCTGTACCATTTTGCATGCTAATAAATGCTCACTGTCTCTACTATGTAAATATGTACTTAGTTTCATTTCTTCAGTCAATGTTTATTATTAATTTTTCCGAATAATGTAACTGTTCCTTAGCAATTGCCAAGCAGTTTATAATAATTACACTACATGAGTAAAAGCATAAGCTTGAAACACACACGTGTAAATTGAATATATCAAATCAAGATAAATTTAAATTGTTTAGTTAAGATTTAATTGGTGTAATATAGAATAAGATAGCACTTAAAATTATTTTATAGCCAACTATTGCGTGATAATTTTGTTTTACATACTACTAAATATTTTAAACATTTTAAAATATTTAGTAGCACACTTAAAAATTAAGAAATAGTAAGTAATTGAGAATTTCTCCGTACATAGAATTTAAATACTACATACTAAAATTTAAATGTTTAAATACAAAACATTATTAGTATCTTGTATTCGTGCACCATTAATAAAGCATTCTTCTACTGAGAAATAAAAAGTCATTTACTGTAACATTTACAAATACTCAGAAAATAAACAGCAAATTTTAATACATTTGAAAATGAAGAACTTAATAAAGAAATTCAGTTTAATTTTAAATATTCAACCATAATTGTTCTGCAAAAGAGAGACTTACTCCTTGAAGTGGACCTCCATATATTTTCCGAATCTACTTGAATTATCGTTCCTACCAGTCTTGGCGTTTCCGAAAGACTCCAAAAGGGGGTTCGCTTCAAGAATTTGTTCTGTAACTAAATTACTTGGTGACCTATTAACTGCAGCTAAGTATTGTAATATTAGTTTTGTGCTTTCTGTTTTACCTGCACCACTTTCACCACTGTAAAATAAGAAAAACTTCTATTATAATTTAATGTAGATAAATTCATTTTCATTTGTTTTATTTAATCTATTTTTGCCTCAAGTTCTACACTTGTTTTAAAGTCTAAATTTTTTCTAGACTTGTTTTATATATATATTAGGCCGTTGCAAAAGATCGTGCAGACGCGGATCATTTTATTGCCTCCAAAGACGAGAGCTTCTATCGCCGTGGTATACATTTGTTACCCGAAAAATGGGCAAAGGTTGCAGAAAGTAATGGAGAGTATTTTGATTAAAAATTGTCATTTTATTTGATGTATTTTTATGAAAAGAAGCAATAAAAAACCGCACGAATTTATGCAAAGACCTTATATATATATATTCTTGTTTTAAGTTTCTACATTTGTTTTAAATTTTACTTGTTTTATTTATTTATTTATTATTTATTTTATTTTATTTTATTTTTGTGAGTTAATTTATAGTTACATTAATACTTTAACATATATTAAAAATTAGTAAGTTTCAAAATTAATTATTTTCCAAGTTATTGTAAAATAAATTATGATCATTTTTTACAGATATTCAAGAACGGAACATTGGCGCAAAATTCATACCAGAATTTGTTTAAATAATTTCATTACCTATAAGATCGACGGTTTAAAAAGAAGAAAATTTTGTTTTATTAATAGTGGTACGAGTTCTGCGTTAATGTTCCACCTCTGGATATTACCACCGCTCAAATGTACCTGACCCTTTAAATATTACATAGTACTAATTAAATTGGATAATTAATAGATACTTCAATGCGATCCATTCTTTGTGAAAATTTCCACGTGTAGATAAATTTCGAAACGACATACGATTGTAAAAATTCTAAGCCAATATTTAGAAACAATGAAAAGTTATATTTTCTCTACTTCATACATACAGTAAATAAAAATATTTTTCAGAAAAAATTAGATTTTATTACAACATTACATATAATTATATTATTTAGGATTTATAATGTTTTTAATCTAATATTTAAAACATATAATGTTTCACTTTCACTTACCTGATAACAACAACTTGGTTTTCATTGTCCTTACTCATTTTCCCATAAGCAGAACTCCCGATGGCGAACAAATGCCTAAAGTAGGAAAGATAACTAATGACATATATAGCTTAATATTTATCATCTCAGTTTTCCATGGTGTGTTTTAATATTCTTTTGATACAATTTTTTTTTCTAAATCAGAAGTATGAAAAGAATTTATTTTACGTAACACTTGAGGGCGTGGTGAAAACTAACAACCAATAATTTCGAAGCAGTACATTTTATTAATATATATATACAAATTATTTGTAGATATATATATATATATATATATATTATAAATCTATTCCTTCCTGCATTAACGGAAAATACCTTTTGAAGTGAACAGACTATTTTTACTTAAAATACTGGATTCGTAAAATTTTCGACTTCCAGTTTTCGATGTATTTACACATTTTGAGAGGTCCAGAACACGATTTGATAATTTTTAGAACATATTCTGCCTGCCTGTGTGCGTGTGAAATAAATTTTACGGCGACTGTATCTCAGGAATTACTGCACAAAGTTGCATATAAATTTATCTGTAGTTGCACCTTGACGTAAATTAGTGTTTATCAAGTTTTGGTGTTAATCTCTCAACAGATAGTACTGCTATACAGCGATTTCTAAAGGGAGGGCTATATCTAAAGAACTACTGCACAGAATTGCATATAAATGTATATGTAGATACACCTTGACATAAATTAACGCCTACCAACTTTTAGGGCCAATCACTCAATAGATTGGACAGCGATTTCTGTAATTTAAGGGAAGGCTATATATCAGGTTCTATTGCATATAATCAAACAAAACTTGATATATTAAATGGCCATTATGAGACATTATGCAGATTCAATCTGGATTCATATCGACCAATAGTTTGCACTGTTATCTGCAATATTTCCAGAGAGCGGGAGGACTATATCTCAACTTCTATGTCATATAACTTCATGAAAATTGATATGTAAGATAATCATTATAAAACCCATTCTTTAATATGTTATTTATAGAGAATTAAACTGCCTTTCTTTGGATATTTAATGTTAGCTTTCTCTAAAATGAAAATCGTCTGCATTCATCATGGTAGACAAATTTAATAATTAATAGTTTTTATAAATAATTTGTACTAAGTAAATTTCTATAGGAAAATATAGAAGAAATTCTTTTAGTGGCCACAACATACTAGGTGATATAGGATGCATATATATATATCAGTTTCTAATACATATGAATGTCATAACTGAATATAACTGAAACCAGAGTTTGTTGGTTAATTGTTTGTGTGGCCAGCCTAAGACCGGTTGATTACACTAGGGTCCTATGCAGGTGAGATGCCCTCCATGGGGAACAATCTAGGGGGTTCAAGCACGTATTTACGTTAATTTCTGAGAAAACCACGGAAACCACCGAACGGCTAGAATGATTGGTGTGATCTGGTTTTAAGGGATTTATTTAAAAATAATATTAATAAATAAAAAATATTTGTTTTCATATTAATAGAAAATTCATTTCTTAAAATTATAATAATATCAGCCATTGTTCGTATCTAAAGAAACGACTTTCATTCAGAACAAAATTATTCTCAAATATATTCAGATTCATTAAGGACTATAATTTGAAATTATTCAATTTCATTTCCGTTTGTGTTAAGAGTTTTTAATACTTTCCAAAAATATTTAAAAGTGATTATAAGTTGAATTAATCTGTCTGTCTTTCTGTCTACCTCTAACGTCTGTAAATATTTGAAGAATTTCTTCAAAATGATATACGTTCTTCATGTTCCTTATGACATGTTTCCTATTTGAAATAGTATAAATATTAATGTACAGGTACACCCAAAGGAATGCCGATGCATTGCATTTAATGAGAGACTTTTTCATTAATCATATTTAAATAACTTTGTACTGCACAAATCATAATGAAATTGGTATTTATTTTTCAAATGCACCAAAAATATTTTCTACTAAAGTATGATACAGCGTTAAAATTTACAGGACTAGACTGAAATATTTAGATATATTAAGAGCTACAAATGAAATTGTTGAAATCGCATTTAACTTTGTATTAAAAGTTTTTAAGGCTTTCCAACAATATTTAAAAATGATTGTTGATTTATTTAGTCTACCTGTCTTTATATGCTCCTGCCTCTCTGTTATGTGATTACGTAGATGAAAATGTACATTGAAGGTTAAAAGATTCAACGAGTACGTATAGTTGGAAAGTGTTAAATCTATGTGAACCGCATAAATTTTCGTTCTTATTTAACTTTCAACCAACTCAAATATTTTTTATTTTTCTTCAAAGAAAACATATTAAACCTATCAAATAACGTAACACACTATGTAAATTAAAAAAAAAAAAAGTGATCATTAATTAAAAAAGAAAATTTCAATTTCAGAAGAAGTAAGCAAAATATAAAAGTGAAAAGTTTTGTACTATTTATAAGTAAGACATACATATGTACCGGCACATCAAAATTCATTAAGGTAATTTAATATTAAGTATAGTTAAAATTGGACAACAAAGCTATATAATATCATCTCTGTCACAAATGAAATTAACCATTTATGACTTCAATGTGTGTGTGTGTGTGTGTGTATCTTATACTATTAAGTGAGCAATATTTGTATATATATTTCACTGTTCTCGAAAACGGTAGCTCGGACAGTCACGAGATTTAACACAAAGGTGACCCCGAAGGGTTATTATGCACATCAAAGTCATATTTTCGAATTTTTGATTAGTTTTTTATTAATTAACATGCGAAAATAATAACCTTCTAATTTCTGATAAATAAGCCATTTAAATTCTATCCATAATTTAATTGTTGCCAATTTTTTTTTTTCGACAGAATAATAATAATTAAAAAAAACGTACATTTATTTAAAATGAGGAAAATAAATCAGAAAGATTAGAAAATAAATTAGAAATATCAGTCGTATCGTTACAAATAAGATACCAAATGAAAGGGAAAATTTTTGTGAATCCGATGCATTAAACAGCTTATCAATCGGACAATTAGATTTTTTAAAATTAACTAAAGTATGAATTTTAGGTGGCAACAGCTGAACATTCTATGGAAACCGTTAGGAGAAAAAAAAATAAAAAATCTGCTTCACATTAAGTCACACGTTTTTGAAGTAGGATTAAAAATTGCAGTTTTCAAATTCTTTTAAATTTTCTCTCACGAACACAAAATTATAATACACAGCGTGTACCCCACAAGACCAACTTGCATTTCAAATTTCATCAATTTTTTTGGTTAATAAACAAAAAAAATACATCTTTTTTTTTCAAATTAAGTTTTATTCTGACTTCGAAAAGATTTATGTGATCATAGTTATAATAATATATATAGATCTATCATCCCCATATTATCGTGCAAAGATTTTTGATGCCGAAAAAAAGGTTTTTGAATCAGCCATTAAGTGGTATTGAAAAAAAAAGGAAAAGAAGAAAAATGAATTTGAAACTATATCTGGAGTTTTTCATTCACCTTTAGTAAATAAGTTATTCATGAATTTTATTTGCTAAAATATTCGTGTGTACTCCCGTGTGTATTCACTCGGGGAAAGACTGCCATATTTTGGTAAAATCGCCGTCTTTTCCCGAGTGAAAAGGAATCCCTTCTTTCTCCCCAATGATCAATCTATATATTATTACTATATCTATGTATGTGATACGATACATTAAGAATTTGGGTTTTAAAAGTTTTTTTAAATAGATTATTTAAACTCTATGAACCATATTTTTATTTTATCAGTTTCATTAATAGATCCTGCTGGGCGGTTTTTTAAATTTTGGTGTTAAAGTACACCGAACGTTTTTCGACAAGAAGTTTAATATAGAAACAGCCATTTTAATCTAAGTAGCGCATCAAATATATAAAAACATAAATGATTTATTTTTACACAAATATTACAGAAAAAGTGCAGTTTTAAACATAGGAAATTTATTTCAACAAGCACTATTTTAAACCTAAAAACCATTAAAAATATAAGCAGAATATGAAGGATTCTTATGTATAAACAAAAAGTCTGATAAAATTATTAGCAAAACAGTCTTCCCCTTTTCATACCAAAAAAAAAAAAAAATCGCTAATATGGCGACAAAAATTCAAAAGCCGCCAATGGAGCGACATAATAAAGTTGTAGCACGATAATGTTTACCTATTTATTTATTTTTTTTTTTTATGTAATAATTACTATGCTAATTTATCATACAAACAAATGAGCCTCTGTGTGTTACTGCACTTGCACGCTGTCGAACAGAAATATTTGAATAATTCAAATTAATATTTAAATAAATAAATAAAAATACGTTAAATGGGAAATAAATATAAAAATAAAAAGATCAGTTGTCTAAAATACGACAGAAATAGCGCTCATAGCATATTGTTACAAGGGATTAAATCTTATTTTTACAATGGATTAGAAGTCTAAAATGGTGACAAATATTCAAAAGTCGCCAAAGAGAACTATATTAAGGCTGTACTATCAGGTTTACAAACCATGAATTATATATAAACACAAAAAATTAATTGTCTCGTGCGACAGACGTAGCCGGTCACAGCATATTGTAATATTTGGCGTGAAATTGCTGTCATTTTATGGTTGATTGGATAAACAAAATAAACATAGGAAATAACGTAAAAGCAAATATTATGTGGCCCACGTATAGTGTTGTTCACATGTAACTGGGATTCAAATATAAAAAAAGGAAACTCCAATGTTTTTGATACTATCCATTTCGAAACTGTTATATAATAAGCACCTAAATGGAAGCTCATTGGTAAACCATTATCGCAGGTAATAGGGACAAGCGCCCGAGTTGCAGTGGATGACCAAATCGCTGCCGAAGGCAGTAGGGACCTGAAGCAAGCTTTTGAAGAATTTCAGTAATTTATTTTATTTTATTTTTATAAAGTTATATAGAAAAGAGTTTCCTTTAAATTTAGTGACCAGCGAAGCGGGCAAAGCCTGCTAGTATATATATATGTATATATATATATATATATATATATATGAATTTATACAAGTCATAAAATTTATATAAAATTCGAACAGTAAAAGATATGCTATAAATTTTATAACCTTTCATACAAGCTATTACATACTTTACTTTTTTTTTTTTTAAGCTATCTTAAACATTTCAGTTTGAAAAACAAGGGAAATGGAGAAAGAAACTGGCGAAAATAAATGATAAAATACAGATTTTTCTTGTTCAATACGGTTCTTCTTACAGGATAAATGCCATTTACTTATGTGTGATTACATTGTTTTTTCATAGACAAAAAGTCATTTTTCACTAGTTAAAGTTCATTTTATGACAATCTGATTTTTCCAATATATCAGATGGAATATTCTGAAATAACTGCTATTTTTATAAATGTCAAACCAATCTATCAAAATCCAATTCATCAACAAAATATACCAGAAATTACATCTGAAGAAATAGTAATTTCTATAATGCATGTCATTTTTCATATGTTCTGATTTCCGGGCTTCGCGCATCGCTTAGTTTGCAAATGTTTCACGAGATCTTCAATGAGATTGGAACATCAAAGCATTTTTAGATTTGTAGAGAATTCGTGAGAATACGACAATTTCATGCCAGTAAGCCAGGATATCTTTTTATTTCTTTCTTTCACATTATTTCAAACTGCATGTTTAAGTTGTTAGTCGGTTTAATGGTGTGCATTTATGCAGACAAATGCAAATTAGCTTAAAAAATTGGTAGTACACTCTCACAAATCTAATTTAGATTAATTAGAGAAATAGTTATTACAAAATTAGTTGAATTTTATAGCTTTAATCGAGACCAATTTTGTATTACTAATTCAGTACTTTTTTTTTTTTTTTTTTTTTTTTTTCCGGGGGGTGGGGGGGCTAATTTTAACGGCTAGTATTAATATAAAGCGACTAAGCTATGGTTTATACAAATTTTAATGCAATGGGAAAATGTAAAATCTCAAATACAGAGTGAGTGATTATTTGTTTACGTCGCACTTGTGCTACGCTAAAGGCAATTAGCGACGGTCTGAAACACGCCATCCCAATTTTGATTCTGCACGGAGGGAAACGCTTCCCCGCTTCGGCTCATATACAGAATCTTCCCAAACTTTACACAAAATGTCCTATATGCACATAGAAACACAATAAGCTAGACGCTCCAAAAGCCAAAATGTAATTAATGGTATATACGGTATCACTGACGGAATTACTCGCGTACTTTATTATTATTATTTTTACTTTCCGAACACTATAGTGAGGAAAGTATTGTAATCATGTCAAAAATCCGAATTCGAGATTTTGATGTTTCTATACGTTTTGAGGTCCCCTGAGTCCGTTTTCACTATTTTTACGATGATGTATGTATGTGTGTGTGTATGTGTGTATGTCTGTGGGTGAACACGCTAGCGTCTAAACGCTTCGTTCGATTAACCTGAAAGTTGGTACGCATATTGTAAGTCACCATAGTACGAACCTTATAGATTTTGGTGAATCTAGCACTTATAGTTTTTTTTACAGGGACACAAAGAAAAATTCTTTATCATTATGGCCTATGGGAGCAAAATCTTAAAAGTGCGATAGCATCTAAACGCCTTATTCAATTGAGCAAAAATTTTATACACATATTATAGATCACAAATACTCAATCTGTATAGATTTTGGAGAATCTAGCACTTATAGTTTTTTTACAGGGACACAAAGAAAAATTCTTTATCATTATGCCTATGGGGCCAAATTTTTAAAAATGTGATAGTGTCTAAACGCCTTATTAATCCGAGCAAAAAAATTGTACACATGTTATAGATCACAGTTGAACTAACTGTATAGATTTTGGTGAATCTAGCACTTAGTTTTTTTACAGGGACACAAAGAAAAATTCTTTATCATTATGGCCTATGGGACTAAATTTTTAAAAGTACGATAGCATCTAAACGCCTTATTGAATTCAGCTGAAAATTTATATGAGTATTATAAATCACTGTTGCACTAACTATAAGCATTTTGGTGAATCTAACATTTACAGGTTTTTACAGGGACACAACGAAAATTTCTTTGTCATTATGATCTATGGGCTCAATGTTCAGTAGCGATAAATAAAACAACGTGTAATAGATGGAGAAAAATACTCAAACACTCTATTATGGTTTTCTCTCTTTTGTTTGTTTAACAACTACTCTTTCTTTACTTTATCTACAAAACTGTTAATTACTCAATGTTCGGAAAGTCGAGTGGAGTCACTCCAGATTTTTTTTTTCTGAGTAAGTATGTGGAACACGGCATTTTATATTTTATGGCAAATATTGTTTATTTTTCTGCGTACAAACGCTTCTGTCTCTTCCCCCAATTTTTTAAATTACTGGTGAGTGGAATTTTAATATAATCTGCGTATAATTCTTAAACAATCATTTTCCATAAAGGTATATATAATAATTGTTTTTTTTTTTTTTTTTTTTTTTTTCTAGAAAATTCATATTTTAGTCTTACAAAAGTATTACAGTAATTTAGTTTATAAGAAAAAAGATTTACTGAATTTCTATGCATACATCTTTTATGTTATTGTAAAAACCAAGCTTTATAAGGGATTAACATGCAAAAGATGCCATCAGCATACATGTCTTTCTTTAATCTAAACTGCGTGCCCTAACAACACACTTGTCCACAATACATCCTGAAGGTGTCCCTAGGATGTCCACATGACATCCTGAGGATGTCATTTGGAGAAGACATGCTGTTAGGGTAAGGAGCCTGACACTTAATTTAATCCAGAGATGCCAACTTCTAATAACAAAAAGGCAGGAGATTTTTTAACAGAAATCAGGAGACTTTTTCCAACAAGAAATCTTGTAAGAAAAATGAGTAAAATAATGCAAATTTAATTTTAAGTAAAGCTTTATAAGCTTATGAGGTATTTACAAAGCATCAGTATAAAAATTAAATGAATAATATATGTTTCTTGCAGTAAAACAAACTATCAAAAAAAAAAAAAAAACTCAGACATACAGTTGTTTAAAATTTAAGTCAAAATAGACAGATTTGATCATTCTGCTCCTAATATAAAACAATAAGGATCTTAATTATCTTTGTAAAAGAAAAGGTAATAAAGAAATGAAAATATCAGCTATATTCTAATGAAATTTGAATTCAATAGTTGTTTCGAAATTTGTTTTCAATAGTTATGATTATTTTTAAAAAAATCTTTTAATAATAAGACTTTTTCATTATGCAAAAGTGAAAATTAAAAATTTTTTCTTAGCAAAAATTAGTTTCAAAGCATTGTATAGTATTTCACATTCAAACTGAACTTGATAAATTGCAGAGCAAGATGAATTTCAATTTTCTTTGAAATTTTTTTACCCAATCCCACAAATTTTAAGCCTAAATTATGCTAAGAGGGATAGATAAAAAATACATAAAAAACAAGAAAGAAAAATCATGCAGTACGCATTGATTAGTAACACTTTCCAACGGTACGCAATTGTTGTATCAAATAACTATTAATATTCTTTGCCTACGTTATCGCACAACAGATAGAAGGACTGAAAAACACACAGATAGACTAATTTATTTTAAAATAACTCTTAGGCATTTTGGAAAGTGTTAAAAAGGCTTAACGCAAAAGAAAATGCAGCCGTTAGATTATAATTACAGCTTTTAAACTCTCTTAATATTTTACTGTAGCCCTGTAAATCTGAAACTTAATCATATCATATTCTATACAAAACAATATTTTAGAATATTAATAATACATGTCAACGTTTTTAAGATTTTTGTAGTAGAAAGTTTTTTAAATATAACTTTCAAAAATTCTGTCCTAAAGTGTAATACATTGGCTTTTTTTTATTGTTGTTATTGTTGTCCCTGTAAACAAACTAGTTCTACAGGACCTATTAATGACATTTTAAATCGAGCACATTCCATAGGGAACAGGAGTAAATCATTTTTAAAAAATTCTCAAAATATTCACGGATGATAGAAGCCGGAGACAAACAGATAGAAAGGTAGAAAATCGGACAGACAGATGCACAAATTGAAATCATATTCCCACTAAAATTATAAGAAAGTGTTAAAACTCTCATCTAAACAAAAGTGCAATTCCAGCAAATTTTTATTAATACCTCTTAACGTAACGGATTATTTTTGTGTGGCCCTGTAAATCTAATGCTAACCATATTATATTACATAGAAGGCACACTCTTTTGTTCATACGAATAATATATTTCAATTGCATTAAGCTTTGCGGAAGATAAAATTATTAAAATTTGGTTTATAGAAATAACTCTCATACAACACACTGCTTTGGAGTACTTTCAAGTGCCCCTGTACACAAACCAGTTAGAAATGTACTCTACTTTACATAGGAAACATCCGATAGGGAATTGAATAATATATTAAAATTTCCTTAAAGTTTCTATACATTAAAGGTACTAAAATATGATTTATAGAAACTCCTCTCATATAACACAATGCTTTCGAATACATTTGGGTGTCCCTGTATACAAACCAGAAGAGGTATCCATTCTATTTTCAATAGGTAACATCCGATAGTGAACTTCAATAAAATATATCGGTTTAAAGAAATTCCATAAATATTTACGGGAATTAAAGCGCAGAAAAACAGACAGACGAACAGAAGAACAGTCACACATATACACAAATTGAAATTATATTCACACTAAAAAAATGATAGAAAGTGTCAAAAACGATTAATGTAAACGAAAGTACAATTCTAGCAATTTTTTATAAATAGCTCTTAATATAACTGAATATTTTTGTGTCAACCATGCTATGTTCTATGCAAAGCATTCTTTTCTGCATATAAATACCATATTTCAATTTCTTAAATCTTCGTGGAAAGTTATTAAAATTTGATTTATAGAAATATCTCACAAAGAACGCAATGATTTGGAGTACTTTTGAGTGTCCATGTACATAAACTAATGGTGGTATGTAATCTATTTTATATAGGAAACATACAGTAGTGAACCTGAATAACATATTTCAATTTCATGAAGATATTGTACAGTAAAGGTATGAAAATATGGTTTATAGAAATACTCTCATAAAACACAATTCTTTGAAATACTTTCGGGAGTCCCTGTACACAAACCAGTAGAGGTATGAACGCCATTTTCAATAGGAAACATCCGATAGTGAACTTGGATAACATATAACAGTTTCAAAAAATTCCATAAATATTTACGGGAGTTAGAGCGCGGGCAGACAGACAGACGGACAGATACACAAATTGGTATCATATTCACACTTAAAAAGATGTTAGGAAGTGTTAAAGACGCTTAATGTAAACGAAAGTAGAATTGTAACACATTTTTAATAATAGCTCTTAATATAACAGAATATTTTTGCGTCACCCTGTAAATCTAATGCTAATCATGCTATATTCTATGTAAATCATTCTTTTTTGCATATAAATAACATATTTCAATTTCCTAAATCTTCGTGGAAAGTAAAGTTATTAAAATTTGATTTATAGAAATATCTCTCATAGAACACAATGCTTTAGAATACTTTTGAGTGTCCTTGTATATAAAACAGAGTTGGTATTTAATCCATTTTCAACAGGGAACATCCGATAGTGAACTGGAATAACATATTTCAATTTCATTAAGATATGTGTACAGTAAAGGTATGAAAATACGATTTATAGAAATACCTCTCATAGAACACAATGCTTTGAACTACTTTCGGGTGTCCCTGTACACAAACCAGTAAATGTATAAACTAAATTTTCAACAGGGAACATCCGATAGGGAACTTGAATAACATATATCAGTTTCAAGAAATTCCACAAATATTTATGGGAGTTAGAGCGGAGAGGCAGACAGACGGACAGACAGACAGACAAGCCGAAGTCATTAACACATTTCAACCTTGTTGGGAAGTGATAAAAATGTTAGAATGTGTTAAAAACGCTTAATGTAAACGAAAATACACTTTTAGCAAATATTTATTAATAGCTCTTTATATAACTGAATATTTTTGTGTCACCCAGTAAATCTAATGCTAATCATGCTATATTCTATGCAAAGCATTTTCTTTTGTGCTTATAAATAACACATTTCAATTTCATAAATCTTCGTGCAAAGTAAAGTTATTAAAATTTAGTTTATAGAAATATCTCTCATAAAACACAATATTTTGGAATACTTTTGTGTGTCCCTGTACACAAATCAGTGGTATTATTTGCTCTATTTTATATAGGAAACATCCGATAGTAAACTTGAATAACATATTTCAATTTCATTAGGATTTGTGTACAGTAAGGGTATGGAAATATGAATTATAGAAATGCCTCTCATAGAACACAATGCTTTGAAATATTTTAGGGGGTCCCTGTACACAAACTAGTAGAGGTATAAACTCCATTTTGAAGCGGGGGCATCCGGTAGTGAACTTGTATAACATATTTCAATTTCATTAAGATTTTTGTACAGTAAGGGTATGAAAATATGGTTTATAGAAACGCCTCTCATAGAACACAATGCTTTGAAATATTTTAGGGGGTCCCTGTACACAAACTATAAACTCCATTTTGAAGCGGGAACATCCGGTAGTGAACTTGTATAACATATTTCAATTTCATTAAGATTTTTGTACAGTAAGGGTATGAAAATATGGTTTATAGATACGCCTCTCATAGAACACAATGCTTTGAAATATTGTAGGGGGTCCCTGTACACAAACCAGTAGAGGTATAAACTCCATTTTCAATAGGGAACATCCGATAGTGAACTTGTATCCCATATTTCAATTTCATTAAGATTTTTGTTCATTAAGGGTATGAAAATATGGTTTATAGAAATGCCTCTCATAGAACACAATGCTTTGAAATATTTTCGGGGGTCCCTGTACACAAACCAGTAGAGGTATAAACTCCATTTTCAATAGGGAACATCCGATAGTGAACTTGAATAACATATATCAGTTTCAAGAAATTCCATAAATATTTACGGGAGTTAGAGCGCGGACGGACAGACAGACAAACCCATGTCATAAACACTTTTCAACCTTGTTGGAAAGTGTTAAAAAGCAGGAGAAATGAGTAAGAAATCAGGAGCATGGAAAAACAAGCAAAAAGCAGGAGACTTGGCATATCTGTTAATCTATATTAACAATTTCTTAAGTAGTATACGTCCAAATCGCAGATTTCCAGCCTTTTATTAAGATTAACTTATTGATTGTAAATTAAAAATAATTTACCATTATTAAAATTAATTTAACTTATTACCGATTCCTAAATATAAATAGAAACAACGTTAAATTAATAAAATATTTAATATTTTGTGTGGCATCCATTGATTGTTATAATAGTTTTAAGGCAAATAATTTTGCTATATAAAATTGTAGGATTCTTCAAAGTGGTCATCGTAACTTTATATATTAATTATTCAATTTATAAGCTTTTGGTAAAGATTACTTGTTTTTCCCCTTCCTACTTTTTCATTTCTTCAAAAATATTTAGTAAATAATAAAATATCATTAAAGTACGTTATTTTAATATTTTTAATAGTACAACATATTTTCTCTTTCAGAAATATCTAAAGTTAATAATTTTCATAACTTAATGCAAATCTAAAAAGAAAATACAATTATGAAAAAAGTAAGTCACTTTTAAATTCAATGCGAAACTTTTTGAAGGACTTTGCATATATTTAATCATAAAACTTCATCCGTGCAATTTACATTCATACTAAAAATACCTTTCCGAAACGTAAGTATCTACTATGAAGAAAATCTAAGACATCTGTTGAACAACGAATGATCTCAGTAGCGAAAATAATCCATTACATGATCCATTCGAGAATGACTCACCAATAAAATATTCAGTTGACTCAAATTACTTTTTAGCACTTTGACTATTGAAAAGTTATAAAATGAATAAATCAAATTTATAGAAGATTGCACCTATCCATTTCTCGGTAACTGCGTATAACACCAGAAGTAATACCTCAATAAGTAATGGACAAATGCATGACACACGAATAGAAAATCAAGAAACTAAATAAATTACAAAAATCTTACAATAATAATAAAAATAAATGTAATAATTCTTAGGCTTTAATAAATGGGCTTTTAAGCCGTCATTCAAAAGCTATTAAAAAAAAAAAGAAAGTGTGGGAGGGGATTCAACTCTTGCTGTTTTATGTCATAGTCAAAAATCACAGAAATATATTTGCTTGAATAATTAAATAAGAGAAATAATTTTGTAATGAAGTTTTACCAAAATGTTGCAAAACAATGGTTTTCCATACGCAAATGAAGGATTTCTTAAACTCTATCATTTTTCAGCAAAACAATTTTCTTTTTTTAATATCCTAAACTTAGAAAATAGTGATTTTAAAAGATTTAAAGTTTCATGATATTTACTTTTTAAATAAACGTAATATATTTAAAGAAACAAATTAATATTACATTCAACAAATACTACATCCCAACACCAACTATGATGTGAGTAATACTAATTAAAGAAACCAAAATACGAATTTAAGTGTGAGGAACAATATGTACCGCAGACTTATATTTTCGTAAAAATATAAGTTTACAATAAAACTGACTATTATTTTTTTTTCTTTATGCAAAATGGAAGTCAAGTGACGTCACTACAATAGTGATAACGTCAACTTTACATTGGATTTACCAAATGATGATCATTTGATGACGGATGATGCAATTAAGGCAACAGCAGAAATTCGGTAAAATTTTTTGTTAAAGTACTACTCATAAATATCCCGACTTTAAAAGGCTTGTGCTTTTAGAAGGTTATAAAATATCTAAATAATTTTAGAATGTCATTTACTACAAGTCTTCTTTCGAAAGGATGTATAAATAAATTATCAGAAAATTATTTATTTTAGATATTCATAATAATTTAATAAAAAATTATTCATCCTTTAATTAAAAATCAAAAAATATTTTATCTAAAACCTTCATGAAAAACAAAATTTATTGCATAAAAAAATAGTATATTTTATAAACCATTGCTTTTAATTAAATTGTTACAGTAGCACAAATTTTAAACTCTGATACATTTTTTTTTCCTTAATTCTCCCCTCCTCCCCCCTCCCTCATAAAAAAAAAAAAAAAGTAATGTAAGGAGAAAAAACATCTCTTAGAACTCGATATTTAAAACAAGAAAATTTTTATATTTTATGATGAATATTTTCCACTTTTCCATACCCCCCCCCCCCCCCCACATTACTTATAATATTCACATACACATATTTATTTTTGGGATAAAACTCTTAAATTTCCCATACTAATTTAACCTTTCTTATTTGAAAATGGATTTTCTATTAAGATTAATATTTCTAAAAAATATATTGGGGGAAAAAAATAGTGAAAATGTTTCTAGTCAATTAATTTTATACAAAGGGATTTTCTAAATAATAATACTAATACTAATTAATAAATAAAAATAATTTATCAGCTGTTTGCTGAAAAGGAATCTAGATGTAACTTACCACGTAGAAGAGCATCAGAAACCTCTTTCTCATAAAAACAAGAGTGAAAGTGCCCATCCTTCAAACGGTTACTGGAGCTCTATCTCAGCGACCTGCTTAACTGTCTGACCATTCACGAGAAAAAGTGAAAATGATCCGAAATGAGAAGAAAATAAAAAAGAATGTCACTCGTTTCAAATTCGTGAGTCAAAAACTAGGAAAACGGTTCTGCATAAACTGCTCGCAAATTTGTGAAATATTGTTTCGTGCTCTGCTACTCACGAAAGAATTTACACGTTTGCGCTAATTCAATGCAAAAAAATAAAGCAACTCGTGCAGTTACATTTTACATATATATCGCAGTGTTTTACAATAAAATACCACAGCTTGGAATTATACATTTAGATGCCTATATTGATGATTTTCTAACTTATATAAATGAGCGATTTCTCTCATAAGAACAAGTCAATATCATATATATATATATATATATATATATATATATATATAAACAGCAATGAAAATTAAAAAAAAAATTCTTGGAATTGGCGGACTACAAACAAATATGTCACATGTATTTAGTTGTTTGATACATTTCTAAAAAAAGTTATATATCAACATGACATTTAGAATTATTTGTATCATTGTATAAAATATACATATTTATTTATATTTTTAGTTTTTTATTTATTATTTATGTTTAAAAAAAAAAAAAACTAATTACAATAAATATTAATTTCCTGTTTTCCATTTTTTAATTTATTTAATAAAGTAATTATAAATTGAAATTTTGAAGATGTCATCAAGCGCGGGTAAATATGAGTTTAAGAATAAAGTTATATTTTCAAGACTATTTCAAAGGTTTTTGCACTGTATTGTATTGTGTCCTCATCAATTGGTAGAAGCCCCAGTTCAAGCATAAAGGATGTTTCTACTATATATTTTAAATAAAGGCAAAATAAGCATATTTTGAACAATAAATGATATAAATGTTAGATGATAGAAAATGAAAGCACATTTTGCATGGAGATTCATGAAAATTTTCAAATGCACCATATTTTATTTATGTTATACATTAAACTTTTATTTTATCAAAACTGATAGGATATACATTAACTATTCATCATGTATTAAACTCACGCTACTCAAACTTTTAATTCAACCTTTCAACTGAAATAAACCTCATTTGTAAGAAAAATTAATATGGACAATACAATTAAAAAAGTAAGTTCTAAATTCGTCTATAAGTGAAAATGTGAGTGCTATTATTTTTGGCTTTGAACTTACAGTACACTGTTAAAAATGAAGAGCTCAAAAATGAATAAATAGACATATTTCGAAATGAGTAATTTGGTTTAAAAAAGGAAAACATGATCGTTTCATTTATGAAATATCACATGTTTCCAAATTAATATCTGTTCACTTCATAATTTATTTTATGTTTAATTAAAAGGATTTCTACAAATTTAAACAGAAAGAGTTCAAACACAAAATATTTTCACTCAAATTTCCAGAACTATATTTCGTTGCTGTTTCATACTGGTTTGCGGAAGAATACATCAATGAAAGTCTATGTTTGGGATACTGGGATTCTCGAAATAAATACTGCCTTGAAGTTTGGAAATTTTGTATACATATGTAATTAAATGTATAAATATTAAATATTTTAAAATTTCTCGAAAACTACTTACATAAAATATATGTCATAAGTTTAATGGTCCTTTTTTATTATCATTCAGGTCGGCGTAAGTATTTTAAGTTATTATTGTAACTCATTGGTTCTTAATCTATATCGCAATTTTTTGCCAGTCTTTCCTCTATGTTAAATTCAGTTCAAATTTTTGTGTTCTGTTATTGTTTTGGTTCTATTAATTGCTAAATTTTAAGATTAAATTTTATTACGTTATCTACTATTTATATACACTGATGGAAAAAAATCCCAACACCAAGAAAAAATTATTGTACAGTAATGAAATTTCAGCAATACATTTGTCTAGGTAACATATTTAATTGATTAAAGTTTCAAGATCACAGGTAGAGCCATTGGCGAGAAGAGCCATTTCAAATGTGAAATGTTAGTACATTAGTAACCGGTGTAACCGCCAGAATTTTGAATGCAAGCATGCAAACGTGCATGCATTGTGTCGTACAGGTGTCGGATATCAGTTTGTGGGATGGAGTTCCATGCCTGTTGCACTTGGGCGGTCAATGCAGGGACGGTTAATGCTGGTTGTGGATGACGCTGGAGTTGTCGTCCAATGATGTTCCATACGTGCTCAATTGGAGAAAGATCTGGTGATCTAGCAGGCCAAGGCAACATGTCGACACTCTGTAGAGCATGTTGGGTTACAACAGCGGTATGAGGGCGAGCGTTATCCTATTGGAAAACACCCCCTTGAATGCTGTTCATGAATGGCAGCACAACAGGTTGTATCACTAGACTGACGTACGAATTTGCAGTCAGGGTGCGTGGGATAACCACGAGAGTGCTCCTGCTGTCATACGAAATTGCTCCCCAAACCATAACTCCAGGAGTAGGCCCTGTGTGTCTAGGCCGCAGACAGGTCGCTAGCAGGCGTTTACCTGGCCTCCTTCTAACGAACACACGGCTATCACTGCGACCAAGGCAGAACCGGCTTTCATCAGAAAACACAACAGATCTCCACTCCGTCCTCCAATGAGCTCTAGCTTGACACCACTCACGTCGCAAACGGCAGTGGTTTGGAGTCAGTGGAATGCACGCTACAGGGCGTCTGGCTCGTATCTGTCCTTGAAGTAACCGATTTGTAACAGTTCGTTGTGACACTGTGGTGCCAACTGCAGCTCGAATTTCAGCTGCAGACGCAGTACGATTAGCCACAGCCATACGCCGAACACGGCGGTCTTCCCTCTCAGTAGTGCCACGTGGCCGCACGGAACCCGGTCTTCTTGAGGCAGTACCTTCCCTTTACCACAGCTGCCAACACTCATGCACAGTGGATACATTCCTGCCAAGTCTTTCTGCAATATCGCGGAAAGAAAACCCACCTTCTCGTAGCCCTACTACACGACCTCGTTCAAACTCAGTGAGCTGTTGATAATGGCTTCTTCGTCTTCTCAGAGGCATCCTTGACTAACATTAATCCACTACGTCAAATCTCAACTGTAAATAACGATCACGAACCTTACAGCGCTTATTTAAAGCAAACCTCATTTGCATGTTCATAGTGTCGCTACTAGCGCCACACTTATGCGCGTAGCTCAAAATTTGAATCGACGTCATCTCTCAGATGTATAAACACGCCTACCAAATTTCGTGTTTATCTAGCACAGCTCCTTCCTGGTGTTGGGATTTTTTTTTTTTTTCCGTCAGTGTATATATATATATACATATATATATTTTTTCAAAGATTTAAACATTTTTGAAAATTTTTAAAATGCTCCCTACTCTCTGCTAATTAGGTACATTTTTTTTTTTTTTTTTTTTTTTTTCTTTTCCCATTTCACATTATAGTAGTCCCATAAGATATTTTAAATTTATTTGGAATAACTTTGTGGATTCATTTATAAGGTCTTATGTTTGAATGCTGAAATTTCATGCCAAATTTTAACATTCAAACAAAAATATTTTTTAAATTTACTTTCATGTGTGCTCTGTTTTCTAACCAAATATTTAAATATTATATAAAACTCTATCTAGTTCCTAAGCTTTATTTAAATTTAAATATTTAATAATACTTTCGGAAAATATGCATTAAAAGGTTTTCAGGAAACAATAAAGTGAACAGAAAAAGAAAATGAAAAAAAAATTTTTTGTAATTAATTCTTAACATAAAGGAAAAATAAATTATTAAATACTACTCTTGAAATGCAACGTAAAATCTCATTCACTGACATTTAAAACATATCAGATTTCTGGATTACTTTTTAAAAATAATATACTTACGGTGGTAATGTTCCTAAAATCTGTCCTTCATATTTCTTAACCATCTCGAGGCCATATATGTCGAACATTTTGTAGGGGTTGACGGATACCAGAATGCTGCCGGTATATGTCTGCATAAACACAAAAATGTAATTAATAAATACTATGTATTAAAAATAATGATGGTTATCATTTAAGATAAAATCACCAGTAGTGATTTTTAAATTCAAAATCTAAAAAAAAGTTTTCTAATACTTGCATATATTCGTGAATCGTTTACAACCGGTATTACAATTCTCTAATATTAATGTCTTGAACTAATAATATTTCCAGGCCTACGCTCTAAAATAAGACTAGTTTAGCTGAAAAAAATTTGCCCTTTTTATTTATTTATGTATTTATTTTTTTAAACAAGGAAATAAAATTTTATGAGCTTTATCTCTGCTTATTTTTAGCTGATTTTATGCACCTCTGCTTTCATATTACAAAAATAAGTATGTAGGATTTATTTATTGTGCTAAATTATTAATTTTGTATTAATATATAATATTTTTATAAGTGTCTATTACTGGTACTATAAAATGTCATCAGGACCAGTAGTGGACAATCCTGCCAACTACTGGCTCATTTGACCGTTAAGGCCTTATCGAAATGTGGAAAGAACTCAGCATTCTCCTAAATTCGAAATGTAGAACAAATATGAATTAATTTTACTCAAAATTTGATCGGAAGAATTAGTACCACTTGCGCAATTCCCATTTGCGCGAAGGTGTGAAAAATTCTTATTTGCGCGACCGGGCGTGCAGGTGATTTCTTCCTTTTTGACTTCATAATCTGAGAATGCCCGTAACTCGGTTCTGCGGCAAACACGAACACGCCCGTAAAAAAAAAAAAAAAATCACTGGGCACCCTTACCTTGCTGTGCATGAATCTGAGAACGCCCGTAACTCGGTGCCGCGGCAAGCACTACCACGCACGTAACCCCCCTCCCCCCCCCCCCCCCCCAAAAAAAAAAAATCACTGGACACCCCTACTACACTGTGCATGAATCTGGAAATGCTGGTAACTCGTTTTCGCAGTATATACGCTGAAAAAAAAAAAAAACACTGGACACCCCTACCTCGCTGTGTATGAATCTGAGAACGCATGTAACTCGTATTATTCTTGTATTTTTACTTTATTCGCGCAAATGGGAAGAAAAATCGCGCAAATGGGAAACGTGCATATGGGAAGACACCTATCAGAATGCTTCAATATGTTCTATAGTAGGTTACTTTTTGACTAATTTTTAAAACAGATTTGCATTTTTTGGAAATGAGATGCAGAATTCAAGTAAATATCTGGAAGAAAGACTGAATAGCCTTTTATGTGTAAGATTATCGCATAAGTGGTTGTTAAAAATGTAATTTACAAATTAAGTCCCATTTTAAACAAAACCGTGTGTTATTAAGCCGTTAAAAATTTTTGAGATAATTTATTTTTAATTTATGACACAAATTCATATGTTTCCATTTCTTTAAATGCATTAATGAAATAGAAGATACTTTGTTAATTAAATATTCATTTTCAATTGGTTGCATTTTATTTCCCTTTTCTGAAAAAAAATCAAGCATATTCAACGACTGGAATAGAAAAAGTGACCATTATTGAGCTTAAAAATGTTCAGTAATGCGGCAAATTAAGTTATCGGGATAATTAATTTTTCGAGTATAAAAATGATTCATTTAGCAATTTTTTCAATACTGTTATGTACAGAAACAGTTAATTTAGGCATCGAAGAATGGTTATAGCTATAGCTTCTAAAACTAAGAACATTTTACAAAAGAAAATAGCCAAAAAGTGTCCTTATACACTATGGGTACAGTTAGTTACTTTGCATTACTTTTTTAATTATTTATTTATTATTATTTTTTTTTTTTTTGACTAAAACATTTTAGTGAATAGTTTCTTTTTTCATCAAATATTTTCTACATTAACTCCTACATTGGATAATGTAAGGATTTTGATTGATGCTTTTAAATAATTTAGTTTGTCAGTACTATAATTTCAATCAGAGGAAAGTCCTAAGGAGGCCTCTTATCTTTGCACCCGTTGTTGATCCCAGACAAGTATATTCAATAACACCAATATTTTTTTTAATGTAAGCATTCATTTTATGACATTTTTAAAATTAAAAAATCAATTTTGCAAAAATTGCAAAGAACAGTCCTCCAGTCCTCACAGTCATATTTAGCAAAAGTTGATAATCCTCCAACAAACATATCCCAAAATGTTTTCTTTCTGTTCGACAGAATTTGACCGAGGTAATTCGTTTCAAAATTTGGGATTGTTTCGCATTTTCTCATGTTTCATTAAAAGGCGTTTTAATGAAGTTCGTGAATATGGGAAAATATAACATTTGTGTTTTTACATTGATGTTCATTTTCACATTACATTTATGTTAATAAAAAGCTAAAAAATGTTTTTAAAATTCACTTCATTAGACAGTTCACCAAAAATATAAAGATTGAGAGGGAATAATAAATATACATATATGTGTGTGTGTGCATGTATAAAAGTGTAATGTAAAAATTGCAACAAATGTCAAGAACGTAAGACATTTGCACTTAATTTGAGATACAGCGATATAGCCGCACCCAAAATGAAAAAATTACGAATTAACTCCCTACAAAATTTATGCAACATTTATGAAATATTAAAAAGGATGTCGTTACCATTCTACTAGGGTCTAATGAGATTTAATAAGCAATAAAAAAAGAAGAATACCAAGGTAGGTAAAAGCTTCCGGTAATACGGTGAACGTAAGTAAAAGAACCTGTGACTGATGAAGGTCGTAAAATCAAGCGCACCTGGATGCATGCATCTATGCAATGAGGTACTCGGCGTGCTCCAGGAAATACCTAATGAGAAGATTCGTTTCAACTTGCTGATTTGAAAGATATTTATTTATGATTGCTTCACACGATGAGATGTAATGGTAATTTGTCTTAGAAACGGTTCATAAACTTTAAAATAATAAAGCATGTATGTTGTATGTTTAGCGAGGTGTTGTGGGAGAATTTCTTATCATGGAATAAGTTCAGGAACAAATTTGAAAGTTTAATGTTAGGAAAAGTATTAAAAAAAGCAAGCTGATTTTGTGATTCTGTTACCTGACCTTCTATACGCTAATCATTAGAAGCATATTTATATAAGAAACATCTATTTCTAGAATAAAATTTGAATGTACCAAGTGATTCAAATTAAGTAAGAGGTTCTTGGGTAACTCCTACTAAAATTACTGGAATAATCACCGCCGTTATTGAACATAGTCTCCTAAAAGTGCGGTTTTGATTTCAAAAAGAAAAAAAAAAATTGTTCATGATTTACTCGATAGGCATGAAAAAGCCACTGTTATACAAATCATCTGTATAAAATTGAACATATTTAAAGTTTTCTGCTTATATAAAGAATAGGTAAAGGACGTTTCCATTGAACAACGAAAATAATCCAGACGCTCATTTTACCAGATTGAGCATTACTCGTTAATTTATTTTTCCAGGGAAAAACAATACTTCTGCTGCTATCAAAGTACTTCTACAAATAAAATGTTTGCGTCGAAGTTCTACTACCATTACAAACCTTCGACATATCGAAAAAATCAAAGCGTTTACAATAAACCTGGACTGGGCACGAAACCATATGGAAAAATGAATACAATAATAAATACAATGAAGTACAAGCTGAAGAAACTTCGATTTTAGTTATTGAACAAATAACAACAAATGTTCATGTTTATAAGAGTGCATGTGCAATATCTCCGGATTTGCTCATATCTTATTCCACAATGTGGATAATTTTGAATAATGTTATAAAATTTTGTCTTTATATAAATATATCCTATACGCAGAAAAGACAAATAAGATCATTTTTATGCAAATTAATCCTCCTTATCTCAAAAACACACTTTTATTTATTTATTTATTTTAGAAATCAAAACTTCATATCCATGATACTAAGTGCCCAAAATATGACTGTGATCCGACCAGTAAGTAAATTTTGCGAAAGAGGTGCCAAAACACCGCTATTTAATTTGGATCACAAAGAAATATTATTAGTCTTGTCTCTCTATGAATATGGGATTCTCTGAACTGAACAGAAATTCTCAATTTTTTTTTAATCCTATCAGGACGAAAATCTAAAACGTTGAGTTTTCTTAGATGCAACACAAATTCACATATGCATTCTTTATGCTGAAAAAATATTACCTTGCAATGCAACATTAAAAAAGATGTCTGGTGTACCATTGTTGATAAACAATTGCTTTTTTTTTTTTTTTTTTTCAGACTTTATGATTCAGGCAAAGGAGTTTTAGAGAAAATACTTATTAATTAGAGCGTGATAATAAAATTGGAAATCAAGAATTTGTGACAGATTTGGCAAAGTTTTGGAGAATTAATAATTTTTCTCTGTTGACTGTAGTAACAAATTGGACCTTTGTAGGATTCTAGTTATTGTAATTTTAAAACTCTTGGACACGCAAGACGCGAATCAAGTTAGAAAGAACTGAAATTCGCTGATACTGATATTTTTGTATAGTGAGCTATATCAAAATAAGATTTCATTGAACTTTAGCAACAACTACCCAGTTTTTCAGTTGTAAGACTAACATATCAGGAAAAACCATAGTCTGATTTAGTTGTGAAGATTTAATGCTCATTTTTTTCTTCTCCTGTGATTTCTGTCTTTTGTGATCATTGATTTTGTCTTCTGTGACAACGTACAGTTATTTATAGAAATACCTTTGAATAAAGTTTATTCCTTCGCATCCTATACCATTAAATTTATTTTAAATAACCGTTTTTTTTTTTTTTTTTTTTTTTGTTTTTTTTTTTTTTCAACAGAATTTTTGTATTGGTATATATATAAACTAATAATTAGTCATTACTATCTTGTAAAAATATATATATGCACAGTATTTAGTAGCTCACAATTTAGTTAAGTTTTTTAACAAGCAATTTCTCAGGAAATGAGAATTAATTCAAAGATGTTTCACATAATCATAGAATTACATTTAGTGGTGTAAAGTTATTTGTGGTGGGAATGCATTTACTATGTTTCCACAAAAAGAAATTGCTTATTAGGGCAAAATAAAAAACACACCACTAAACTTACATATATCATTTCCTTATCATATCGTATTTTCAGATTCCATAGCAAAGAGGCTTCATTCAGGTCCCTAAAAAATTCAAATAAACAGTAAATATTTAGTTTTCACTTATCATAAATGCTGTAGAAAAATATGAACTATAAATGTTATAGGATATTTATTTAAGCAACATAGAACCAGTATAAACGAAATATTCATTTAATAGATAGAGTAGTATACACGACAATGCTCATCGAATTCTTTGCTAGCATAATCTATCCACTGCTTCACTAAGTGGTTTAAAATATGTACACTGCGTCCATTTATTAAAAAGTCAACAGAGGCATAGAAAAACTAAAATTAAGTTATTGTTTGATCGTAAATCAGATCATCCTTAAATAATCTACAAAAAAGTGCTTTAAAACGATTCTTTATTAATAAACAATATAAATAAATAAAAAAGTTTCATAAAACTGCGATAACGTGAATTTCTATTTCTTATATTTCTCAAAACGTAAATAACATGTCTACTGCCATTGACGGCTTTTCATAGTTACCAAGATACCTACATCTATATTTTTAATTAAAAATAAACGTGTTATTTAACAACTTTTACAATTTTTATAGTTCACACTACCAATATTTGTAACACACTGTTAAGAGGAGCCACTCTTGTTTTTACTTCCATTACCCTACTACCGTAGGTAATGGAAGTATTGTATTCGGTCTGAAAATTCGATATCGGGTTTTCACCTGATTTACACGTTTTAAGGTCCCCTGAGTCCAAAAAAGTGGTTTTTGGCAATTGGTCAGTGGGTATGTATGTATGTGTGTGTGTGTGTGTGTGTGTGTATATATATGTGGAGAATCTTCTGGCTACTATAGCTCAGAAACTAATAAAGATAGAGCTACGAAATTTTAGAATTAAAATATGACAAGTCTACAGATGAAATTTCCAAATTTTGGTGAAAATTGAAAAACCGGAAGTGGGACATCGGAAACCGGAAGTGGGACCGTAAGTCCGTATCTCAAAAACGGCTCTAACGATTTTCTTCAAACTTGCTATATAAACACTCTGTTAGATGTCCTTTCGAATGATATAGTTGGTTAGTTCAGGAAAATTGATAGGCGTCCTGTATAAATAGCTCAATTTCTGGCCTCGCAAAGGCGTTCCTTTAAAAGCGGTTGTACGGATTTTTTTCAAACTCGCCATTTTAACTCACTTTTAAATATGCTTTTGTATGTAATTATTGTTTTCCTATCAATAATTAAGTTTAACCGGAAGTGGGACATCGGAAACCGGAAGTGGGAGCGTAAGTCCGTATCTCAAAAACGGCTCTAACGATTTTCTTCAAATTTGCTATATAAACACTCTATTAGATGTCCTTTCGAATGATGCAGTTGGTTAGTTCAGGAAAATTGATACGCGTCCTGCATAAATAGCTCAATTTCAGGTCTGCCAAGGGCGTTCAGGTCTGCTCAATTTCAGGTCTGCCAAGGTCTGCCTTTAAAAACAGCTGTACGGAATTTTTTCAAACTCGCCATTTTAACTCACGTTTAAATATGCTTTTGTATGTAATTATTGTTTTCCTGTCAATAATTGATTTTTTGTAAATGTTGGTATCTCAAAAATGGCTCTAACGACTTTCTCTTTAGGTCACTTTTATGTTTTCTGGTCACATTATCTCTCAAAAATGCATATAATACGTGTAATAGTGGGTAATGGAAGTCGTGTGGTTGTTTCACACCAGATTTTTTAGACTAGGTTTTTATTTTATGAAAATCAAGATTAAGAATTAAGCGGTAGTATATATTCAAATGTAACATTAAAATATTATTACTTTTTTTTTTTACTGATGCATCAACTATCAAAATATTTATAAAATAGCTCTTTTTTTAACCATTTTTTTTATTTTTACTTTCTATGTTGTTTATTTATTTATTTGGGTGTATGGGTTAAATCATAAAAATTGAATTTTCACCCGTTTTTCCTATTGTTCGATTGAGATAATTTTTTGAATGTATGCATAACTCCAATGACAATACATGCTCACGGAGTAACGGACTTAGGAAAGTGGCCCTTAGGGCCTTGTGCCCTGAACTCCAGTTCAGATTAAAGTAGTAATGAACTTATGGGTGGAGCTCTAGGACCCCAAATCTAATTCAAAATTTGTTTCGGATTTTAACTCATTTCCTTCCGTCGATTGAGCGGAAATACTACTATCTTATAATATATAACTACGATGACAATACATAGTCAAGTAGCAGTGAACGTATGATTGGGAACCAAGGAGTTCCTGAACCTTTTAACTCCAGTTCAAAGTTTATTCCGAATTTTACCCCACTTCCTGTCGTCCGATTTAGCTTCAGTTATGCATACATGTACAATTTTGACGACATGTATTAAAATGCTTAAATAATAACAGACGGGGAAGTTCCCCCCCCCCTCCAACTACAATTTAAAGTTTATTTTCTGATTTTAAAATCACTTCTTCTCATTCGATTGAGATGACGTTTTGCATACATGTATATATTATCCACTACTGTTGAATTGTACATGATTTTTAATGCACTTTGAAATAATGCCACGTAAAAAATGTTTAAATCATCTGTTATTCCCGTTATTATTATACACAGAGGAAAAAGAATAAAAAAATGTACAAATACTTACACAAGTTCAATCATGTCATCGAATCCATTCGGTCCAAGATCCTGCCGTTTCCGAACACTTTCCAAATTGTGAAGTGTAAAATTTTGAGGCTGGAACACAAAAAGCAGACAATATAATAAGAATAAAACTTGTAAAGCACATGCACCATTATATTTTTACACAAATATTTCAATAACTTAATTGTAAAATAGTTAAAATAATATATTATTAATGTAATTATTTGAATCTTAAAATGAAAACTAATGTTAAACGAGATAAAATACTTTTACACATTAAGTTAAAAATATATATATATTATGTAAAATGTTAAACACAAACCTTTTCGCTGTTATTATAATGTTATCAGATGTTTTAAAAGTTGCTTACAATCATCAAGTTTATATATGCTGCAACAGTTAAATGGTTGAAGTTAAGCAGCATACAAACATATCATCTGGAATTTTGTTTTAATTTCTACTATATTACAACTGTAGCATATGTATATACTTAATGATTGAAAACAACTTATACGTAACTTCTGATCATGATGTTAAATTAGCAGTGGAAAGCTTTGTGTTAATTACAAAATTTTAACATTTTTAATTTTGCATAAAGTCTTCTTTTAACTTCAGCAAAACACTTATTCCATTTAATGTCTATTGTTTAATGTAAAGTAACAAATATTTTTACTATTACTTTAAAAAAAAAAAAAAAAAGTTAAAAAACTAATGTATCTTTAAAAATTGTACTTTAGAATCATTCAAGAATCATTAAAAATAAGGCAAACTCATGCGTTTTACTACACATTAAAATTACCATGTCTTACAAATCCTCGTTCATCCAAATTTATTAATATAATGTGTAGAAAAAATATATATATGGTATCCTGGGAAAGAAATAACCACTTTTTTTAGTAATAGAAGTATAAGCTTAGACATTCTATTTTTCAAAATATAATAGTAAAATAAAGCAGATTAAACTTTTTTTTTTAAATATAAATCTTTATATAAATAAGACACATTGTGTGTGTATTTTTCTGCATGGAGCACATGAAACGATTTAACTGATTTTAACCGATTTGGAAATCTTTCTACGGAATATTACTAAAAACTTAAAAAAGGTTTGCACTGAATAATATATGTATTTTCGTTTAGTATTTTTTAAAGTGAAATATAAGGATATAAAATGCTGTCAAAACGTTCTAAAATCGTATTCCTCAGTCTATTTCTAAATAATTAATAAAACAATTAACTTTTATATAGAACATAGAAAAAAAAAAAAAAGAAAAAAGAATTTTGGAGAAAAGCAAAAGCAATTTATAAAAGTTGTTACAAGATTGTAATTTTTTTTTTTTTTTTTTTTTTTTATCGTAACTTTAAAATACAACTTAGAGCCGGAAAAGCCCCACATTTTTATTTAAAATTAAAATTTGTGCAGTGATAATAATGGACAAACTTTTAGCCCTAATCACCCTCAAAATACTGCTACTAGAAAACTAAAATTTAACTGCTAGTTATTTGTAAAATATAGGTTCAGGATAAAACTTTTTAATAAACTATAACTGTCATCGATATTTTTCCTGTAAAAATAACTATTTTTTTTTTCTTATTTATTTTTAAAAAAGAGTGAACCATAAGTAAAAATATTTTATAGCTGTTCAAAACGGCAAATTTTCATTTTAAATTATACTTGTAAAGAACAAAATATAACTGGCAGAGTAACTACAACTGGCTTTTTACAAATTTTATGTTAATCGGAAATTTAGTGCTATAAATTCGTCCAGATTGTCGACTTTATTAGAATATACAATAAAAGTAACATAAAAATTTAATTAAATAAAAAATTTACTATGATTTCAAATTTTAAACTATATTTTTTATGCTCCAAATTAAAATATATACACAAATAAATAGTACTAAAGACACAACGAAAATTAAAATCCATTTTATAAAATATGAATTGAAAATATTTACGTTAATTTTACTTTTCTTGAATTTCGATGTCCTAACAACAATAATAAAAACTTGCTTTTTTTCTTGTTAATTTTAAAATGTTAAATTTCTAAAACTAACGACAATAAATAATTTGGATTGAAATCACTGTAGATATTTCTTCAAGAGGTATAATTAAACCTTACTTATTGATTGTATAAGTAAATACTAACTAAATATGCAATACATATAAAATAAGTTATCATATTACAGTTTACGAAATGAAGTAATTACTTGTTGCCATTATAATTCCTTCTACTGCATCTAAAAATGATATTAAATAAATTATGAATTATTTGTTTTAATAATATTTTTTAATCTTTATGAACCCTCTAAACCCTTTAAAATCAAAATCCAAAACAAAAATAATTTGCTGTTTTTACTAATTAAATTTTAACCACACTTGGTAATTAAAACATAACTACTGTATCTCCAAAATATATTAACATCAAAGCAGTCTAATACCAATAAAGAAATTATAGAGAATTTTTTAATTCAAACGATTGCACTGCTCCTTATTTTCATTGTATTCATTTACAAGAAATACTACAATTTTTTTTTCAAACTTTGATTTTTTTCAGGATATAAAGTTTTAATAAGACTTTTAAAAACAACATAAGTAGAATTTGATATATCTAAACTTCGTTAAATTTGCTACTTACATCACAGGTTTTAGTAATCGCTACACAATGTATTTTAGAAAATCATTTATTTATCAAATACTTATGTAATTAGTTGTAAAATTATCTGAAAAACTGCTTACTTTTCCGCTGATCAGTGCCTGAACGGTGATGACTCCAGCTGGTTTCGAGAAATCGGCAACTTCTCCAGGTAAGAGGTAGCCGATCCCCGGGTCGAACCATACCAGATCTCCCTGCAAAAAAATATAATGAATCATAAAATATATTGAGTAAAATCTAATTTCGATTAATTATTCAAAAAATATTTTATAAATTCGTTTTTGTTATAAAGTTCAATTTAGGAATGCAATCATCTTCGTATAATTATAATTAGATCACAAGCAGCAACTTAATTTACATAGTAATAAACGTGCTGATAAAACTTTTTCTGAATTTCAAGAAAAATTTCGTGAGGAGTAACCGCATCTTAAATAATTTTGAAAAACCAAAAGCAATTTTTAAAATTTCGTTGCTAACGAGTGTTTTCAACATTTCGCCATAAAAACATTCATACCGTTGCTTAAATTTTTAAATAATTCTTTTGTATACACAGAATTTCAGTGATAATTGTGATTTTTTACTGCAAGCGATGCCAAGAAGATATCGCCAATTTACCAGTTAATCTGTAATTCGAAAATGTAACCTGTATAATCATATTTGTAAATCGCCATTTCTGCAAATGAACATTTTTTTTTTTTTTCTATCTTAATTAAAAATATTCACTATGTATACAAAATCTTCAAAACACTCTAGAAAAAAAAAAACTGTAGCAACATGCACGCAAAAGAAAACCTGAAAAAAATAAAATGTATCAATCGATAAAATAGAATTGCTAAACGTAGCAAAAATACACATTGAGCCACACGTGCTGCACACGAAAAAAGGTACAAAATTTAGCTCATCAGGCTTCACTCATAATTAACTCATCACTTCTGTTTATTTCATTTTTCAGTGTAATCATATCGGTCCCATAAAACTATTTTTTCATCTCATGAAAATATTTTAACCCTGTAGCACTCGCGGGTGTAATTGATCTTAGCCACACAAACATTTTTTCATAATTCGGTAGAACTTTTTTGGAAATATTAATGGTAACAATTAGATTAAACGTATTCTTAAACTAACATTTATGTTTGAAGTACACCAAAAATTAATATTTTAAAGATTTATTATGTATTTGAGCTTGAATTTACACATATAAATCGAATTTCTCTTAAATTCATCAATAATGTGGTTTTACCTATAACCAACGCGACCAAATGTGCACTAGGTAGTGCATGCCTTCCACTGGGTTAATAGAATACATTAGATGCTTATACAGCTCTCGGGTTGACCCTCTAATCATGTTTCTCTTACTTTTTTTTAAATATGAGTCACGGGAGAGAAGTACTAATGCTCTGCGAATATTCCCGAGCTGCTTCCCTCTTCGTGCTAATAAATAATAATAAAACAACACATTTTTAATGATTATGTTTAAAATTATAAAACATAGATAATGAAAATATTAAATATTTTAATTGGAATGTATTATTTTTCTCTTATTATTTCATACTATGCACCAATCATATAAATACAAGATAATATCTTAATTTTTATATATTTTCATGTTTTATAAATCTGTATGAATAATAAGTATCACTTTAAATATTTTCGAAACATGAGCAATCTTTAACTATAAACATGCTAATAGACGTTTAAAAAAGTTTTATTTATTTATTTATTTATTTTATTTTATTCTTTAAGTTATGAGTTCAGAAGAATACTCTTGGGGAGGGGGATCAATCTCCCCAGAAGAATTTAAATATTCCCCCCTAGGTGTTAAATATTTTCTCTTTATTAATAGCCTACGAATTCAATTCCATTAAATAGAATTAAATATATATATATATATATATATATATATATATATATATCCGAGAAAAATATTTCTTAATTAAACACTATTACAAAATGTAGAGTCGGTGAAAAAAAAAAATCGCAGCACTCGCTGTAATTTCATTATTAATTGACGCAGAAAAATTTAATAGACACCATTTAACAGGAAATTAAATGCACTTTTTGAAAATGTTGTCGAATTTTGAATTAGGGGTTATCTACATATTGAAATGAGCTCTAACTTTGATTTTTTTTCAATAGCAACACCCAATTTTGACTTCATATTCGAATTTCTGAGAGTCTGGCAGTGCGGAAAAGTATACTGTTTGTATACTTTATCTTTAGTATTTATAGAGTTATAATCAAAAATGTGTTAGGGGGTTATCTGTGAATGTAGAAAAATAAAATTAAGATCCTATAAGTAACAGAAAAATTTTAATGTTTTACACCGGAAATCTTTCAGGAAAAAAAGAATTATAAAAATTAATTAAAAGATTGACCCTTTTCCAATTTCTTAATTATCCTGAATTCAGTTTCTTAAATTTGTATATACTCCAGTACATTTTTAAAAAATTTTAGGTCTATTTAAATACATTACAGTTGCGATTTGTCTAGACTGCTCTCTTTGAGAAAAGTGCAATATTTTTCAAGTAAAAATGTCTATTATGGCTGTAGTGACCACCAACAAAGCTTGAATTTTCTTTCGTATGTGTAACATAAAATATGAAATGAAATAATATAGATGTATATATACAACAAAGCATAAACTAAATATTTTCGGATAAATTTTATTGTAAGTGTTTATGAAGTTAAATAGTAAACAATTTTAATCGCAATTACCAGTTTTGTGTCAGTTGAACTCTTTGGAACTGTACGATTCGTTTTATAATTTCTATGAAAATATAGTTTCTTAATTACCCTTTCGCGACTGCTGACGTAGATTTACGTCATTTGAAAATCTGTAACTTTCTTAGTGGGCGTAATTTGTGTGTTACTTATTTCTTTCGTAATTTGTGTGTTACTTATTTCTTAAGTGTGTACCCAGCGTTCCTATTTTTGCAAAAAATATACTATGGATAGAAATATATTGATTAGAAAGAATATAATTATACTGTATATCCATTTGTAATATATTTGTGAATACAGAAAATTTTTGTTCTGAAATACTTTATTTTGAAAGAATAACGCCTTTAGGCGTATCTTACTGTCAAAATTACAAAATCCTGCGGTCGCAAAATGTGTTAAAATATATTTATAAAAGTAAAAGTATATTTAAATATATATATAAAGTTAAAATATATTAAAATTTTAAAGACTAATGTACCCTTAAAATAATAATCCTCCCCCTACAAAATAAATAAATAAAAAAAATAAAGCAATATATGAAGCAAATGATTAAGCCTTTAACTTGAGAAACGATTTTACAAGTCTGTCTTGCATTCCAATTCCATTCTTTTTTTATTTGCCAATTTTTACATTTACCAATTTTTCTATTTAAAACAGTAAACCCCGCCTATTTAGTTATTTTTTTCTTCTAGTGTTCGTTTAAAAGATTCAAAGTTTATCAACAGTAATCGATGAAGTAAGTACCACTTGTTCATATTTTTGTCAACATAAAATAAGGGGTTTAACACGAATACTCACTGTCACATTTACTTTTCCTTTTCTGTATTGTTTTGTTTTGAAGAACGATGAAGGCGGAGTTTGTCTTCTTTAGAAAACAGGAATTCTTGATGCTAAAACTAATGTCTAAAAATCATCATTTTTATTTTATTTCTTTGCGTTTAACGTTGTTGTTACATAATTTGACCCGTAAATAAAAAATAAACATATTTTGTTTAATTTTCCTTGTTATTTTTTAAGATTTGATTCGTTATCTCATGCAAAACTTTAAAAGAGACGGCCCCCTAAACCACTCCAAAAGAAAGATTTATTTATATCTCGAAAACTAATAACTGGAATGAGCTGGAAATTTGCACACCCATATTTTTCAGCATTAGGATTCATTTTAAGTAAAAATTGGTATAGGTCATAATTCATAATTTTTATGAATATGAATTTATTAATATTTTTCAAAATTAAAAATATTTTTCAGAATCAAAAGTAATGATGGATTATGTTTGGGTTTCTTCACTGTATCTTATAAAAAAAGAATTATATCGATCAAGTTATTTTTTGTGAAGATATTAATAAAAGTTTGAAATATGAATTTAACATTAGCACCTTCAAACTTTGAACGCTTATAACTCTGTGAAAAAATAAGTAAAATATACAACTAATATACTTTTTCGCGTTGTCGCGATCCCAGGAATTCAAATATAAAATAAAAATTGGGCATTACCATTGAAAAAATCAAAGTTGGTGCGCGTTTTAATATGTAGACGACCCCCAATTCAAAATTTCAGTTCATTTTCTGAAACTACTCACAATTCCCCGTCGAATTACACCTATTACATTTTTCTACATCTAAGCAACGAAGTTTCGTCGAGTGCTGCGTTTTTTTTCCCCCGACTGTACACAATAATTCATAACATATTTTTATTCATAAATTTATATATTAAGTTATATGTACTTTTGTTAGAATGTTCGGGATTTTTTTTCCTTTTTGGCATCAAAATAAAAAATCAATGAAAATAAATTTGAAAGAAAACGTATGAAATAAATATAGGAATTGTTGCTAAGTAACGCAACTAACTTCATATTTAAAATTTTAAGGTGATATTCATATCTTTATACATTTACGATTTTTTGTACATTTAAATCAAATTTTAAATATTATATTAAATTATATTTAATAATTATATTAAATAAATTAAAAATACGTTATTTCATACAGTTATGGAGAAACTTAAATATTAGAGAAACCCATATGAAGTTAATTTAAATATCTACCAACATAGGTTTTTGAGTCTTTTGCGTGGTAAAACACTTTATGGATAGAGGAGGCTTTTCACACTTAACTAAATTCTGTAAATATATATATATGTTTTTTTTTTTTTTTTTTTTTTTTTTTAAGAAAGAACTATTACTTCCATACAATAAAAATGTGTCGTCCCCTCTTGCAGTAGACCCTCTTGAATAAAGCAGAAAATCTTACAACATAAAGTTAAAAAATACATAAAAATAAATTTGACATCCCTTTCAAAAATTAAATTCGGTTTAGAACAGAATTATATTTTTATACATTATATTTAAATATATATACGCTTTTGAGACTTTTTCAAACACAAGATTGATTTGATTTTAACCCTTTTCGGTACAATTTAATAATGAATATTTGTGCATAAAACATTTTTTTTTTTATACGTACTAAAGATCCGTGATATTTACATAATTTGTGTATCGTACACAGATGAATGATAGCACGTTTGATGACGTTGAAATATTTAATTTCATAATGAAATATGCATGTTTTCCACTTAGTCTCAATAGATTATGTATATATATATAATATAGTCATATATATATTGACTATATATATATTGACTATATATAATATAGTCAAAAAATATATATAACCACTTTTAAACACGTATAAAAAAAAAATCTGGAGTGACTCCACTCGACTTTCCGAACATTGAGTAACTAACAGTTTTGTAGATAAAATAAAGAAAGAGGAATTGCTAAACAAACAAAAGAGAGAAAACCATAATAGAGTGTTTTTTTCTCCATATATCACACGAGGTTTTATTTAACGCTACTGAACTTTGAGCCCTTAGATCATAATGATAAAGAATTTTTCGTTTTGTCCCTGTAAAAATCTATAGATGCTAGATTCACCAAAATGCTTATAGTTAGTGCAACAGGGATTTATAATATTCATACAAATTTTCAGCTCAATTGAATAAGGCGTTTAGATGCTATCGCACTTTTAAAAATTTGGTCTCATAGGCCATAATGATAAAGAATTTTTCTTTGTGTCCCTGTAAAAAAACTGTAGTGCTAGATTCACCAAAATCTATACAGTTGGTGCAAATGCGACCTATAACATGTGTACAATTTTTTTGCTCAGATTAATAAGGCGTTTAGACGCTATCACACTTTTAAAAATTTGGCCCCATTGGCCTTAATGATAAAGAATTTTTCTTTGTGTCCCTGTAAAAAAACTATAAGTGCTAGATTCTCCAAAATCTATACAGATTGAGTATCTGTGACCTATAATATGGGTATAAAATTTTTGCTCAATTGAATAAGGCGTTTAGATGCTATCGCACTTTTAAGATTTTGGTCCCATAGGCCATAATGATAAAGAATTTTTCTTTGTGTCCCTGTAAAAAAACTATAAGTGCTAGATTCACCAAAATCTATAGAGTTCGTACTATGGTGACTTACAATATACGTACCAACTTTCAGGTTAATCGAACAAAGCCTTTAGACGCTAGCGTGTTCACAAACATACACACATACACACATACATACATACATCATCGTAAAAATAGTGAAAACGGACTCAGGGGACCTCAAAACGTATAGAAACATCAAAATCTCGAATTCGGATTTTTGACATGATTACAATACTTTCCTCACTATAGTGTTCGGAAAGTAAAAATTATTAAAAATGAACACGAAGCTTTTCGTTACTATTACGTAGCATCTTCAGGTGATGTTTTTTAACATAAGAAAAGAGAATAGACAGCATTATATATATATACCGAAGTAGTTTTATACGGTTAAAGTAAAAAAATTAAGTCTTGTACACAACATGATGAGTCACTTGAGTTCCTTTGGGGTTACACCAGGGTTACATACCAAATCCTGTAAAAAAACACTGAAAAATGAAGACTGAAGCTTTCTGAGATTATATTACAGTGTAGATAAATCTACGCTGTATGTAACCCTGGTGTAACCCCAAAGGAACTCAAGTCACTCATGTTGTGTACAAGACTTAATTCTTTTACTTTAACCGTATAAAACTACTTCGGTATATACATAATGCTGTCTACACTCTTTTCTTATGTTAAAAAACATCACCTGAAGATGCTACGTAATAGTAACGAAAAGCTTCGTGTTCATTTTTAATAAAAACAAAATATTTATACGTGTTTAAAAATGGTTTTATATATTTTTTGACTGTGTTAACGCGTGAAATAATTGCAAATTTTAAACTTTTAGAAGTTTTTAATTATATTATATATATATATATATATATATATATATATATATTTATATTTATATATATAAAGTAACATTATTTAACGTATTTCCTTTCCTAAATTCCAATTCTATTTCGTTCTCTAATACATACATACTTATCCATCGCTAAAAAAAATATGTAAACATTCAATTCAACTTCTAAGAAATGAAGAAAATGTTAATATTTTCCACTTCTGTTTGACTGTAGGTATGTGTTTTTAATTCCATATAAAACTTAAAAACAAACTGAAAAGAATCTCTACGAACGTGAAAAGATTCCCTACTGTTTTTAAAGAGGTAACATTCTTGTTAATTAATTCTGATAATAACATTGCCCTTGCCAGTGAAAGCAAGAGACAAACAGAAACATGTTCCTTTCCTTTCTCGAATAGTTGCCTAAGGACCTTACTAGAAGTCTGTTGAAATTAGATTATTCTGTTTCACGGATTTGAAAAGCACTAAAATTCCGTTCATGTTACCCTATTATCATATTTTTGTATTAATAAACGTTTTAATATTAAACATTTCCCAGGTGTACAAATAAATGCTTAACATTCTTCGAAAGTATTTTAGAAACTATTTTTGTTAACTAATTAATTGTAAATTATGCAGTATAGTATTTAAAGCTTTAACGCACTGGAATGTTTCGTTATCAAAAACATACATGCAACAAATGAGAAGAGAGTAACAATTGAATCAGCTCACTACACTTTCTCAGCTCTGTTGCCATTAATATTTCAATAAATAATAAAACTGCCTGAATAAATTGTTTTATATACATGTTTCAAAGATTTAAATAAAAAAATAATAACAATTTTTAGGAATAATCTTAGGATATGTACGACAACCTTTTAATTCCCACATTCAAGATTTATAGATTACTCCTCCAGGAAAATTTATAAACGCTATATTACTTTTTTTTAATAAATTTTTCTCATCTTCTACTAAATTATGTAAAAATATTCAAATGATCCTAAAATTCAGTGCGATTTCTTAATTTGAAAACATTTATCAACTTTCTAAAAACCCTGATAAACAGAATTTTAGAGATTTACATTAAATATTTTGAATATCTAAATAACCCATAAAAAATCGTTTATCAAAAACGAATCTTTATTTTTTTTTGCACGAAAGGTAAAAAATCCAGTAGATTACTTTAATTATTCAAAACAAACTTTTGAGAATGCATTATTTAGTAATAGATAAATATGTGTAAGGCCTAATTTAAAATTATAAAAATTTTGGTTTATTTATCTAACTATTATAACATGATAAAAAAATTTTACATATTTCTTAGCTTTTATTTTACTTTTGTTTATTTATTTATTTATTTTTTACTTCAAATAAGATAATAAAGCTAATATAATATCAAGCACGAAAATATACTTTATGAATGGTTCTGAAACAGTAACAAAATACAAGTGGACAGAATTTCTGTGCGAAATTTTAGTTTGAAAATTTTGCGATTCATGACAATCTGAAATTACTTTAAAATGCGCAGTGCATAAAGTAAACTACTTTAAACCTTGATTAAACACATTTTTACTTTCTCTTACCCATACGGTAGAGAAAGTATTGTTTTTTGGGTCAAATTTTCGAAAGTGAGATTTTGTTATATTTACACGTTTTGAGGTCTCCTGAACACGAAAATCATGTTTTTAGCGGTTTGTCTGTGTGTATGTCTGCATGAGTGTCTGTCTGTCTGTGTGTCTGTGCGTCTGTCTGTCATCAGCATATCTCAAAAACAAATTATGGCAGAAAGTTCAAACTTGGTATTCTAAATGTGTATCGTATAAGGATGCTACACTAAACTTTTCGTTGAGATCAAGCAAATGGTTCGTGTACAGGGACAATCAAGAGAATTCTAATACATTACATCTGTGGGGTAAACTGCAGGTAAGTAGAGTTTAACTACTATAGACTGCACTAAACCAAATGAAACGCATATATATATATATATTGTGTAATAGGGATAGTCAACTCGGAAAAAAATTTTGTGTATGTAGGAGCCTCGCTTCTCCCCCTCGGGGGGGGGGAGTACCCCCACGAACTGAGTAAATTTTCATGATGGGTATCTTTCAAAAGAGCTCGCCAATACCTTTAAAACGAATGGTAGAACCATCGATCTGCGATAATTTAAAATAAAGTTAATGATTTTTTTTTCATTTTTAACAATATATATATAGATAGATAATTTTTTTTTTAATGTAATATTGAGAAAATTTTCAATTTTTTTTATTTATTTATTTAGTGTTATACTATTTCTCTAATATGGAAACCGTGTGCATTTTCATGGAAGATGATTTTTTTAAATAATAATTTTTATAAATTGTTTTTACTGAGTGACTTTGTATAGGAAAATATAGAAGAAAGTCGTGTGGTGGCCACAACACATTAGTTATTTGTTGTTAGTGGATGTGCTTTACTAATAATATTTTACCATTTCCAGGAAAGGTGTTCGGGAATTGAAATAAATTTCTCATAGAGATATGGTAAATAATGTATGTTTTAAGCTTAATATTCATAGCTTTTTTTTTTTTGTACATTAATGAAACGGGGGTTGAGGGGGCGGCAGCTCCCCCCCCCCCCCCCCTCACACAGAACAAATTATCATATAAAACTCTTCCTAAGTCTAATTTGAATTGTTTAACATAGGTTTACATAACAGTACTCGTTATCTTACCTCTATCTCCAACCTGTATTTACAGTATTAAATTTCAGGGTAAGAGAAAGTTGTGTGAGTGATACACCAGATTATTAACAATGGTTTTAAAGTATAGCTGGAAAAGATAAACTCAGTACGAACAACTATTGCTCAAAAAAATTCGGACAAACAAAGTTTTACAACTGAATTTCATTTGAAATCAATCTTTTTCAAACCAAGTTATAAATATCTCTGATAAGATCTTAAAAATTTTAAGAAAAGAAACATTAAAAAAATAATATAATTATAAAGACTTTGTAATATAAATAAATATTTAATAAAAAGAAATATTTTTTAAATCCATTGAGTTACTTAAAGGAACATCAAATGCTAACCTTCATCAGAATTTGTATACGAAAATAAAAAAGGAGTATTGAGATAGCCACAACACACTAGTTGTTTTCGCCTAATGAAGTATATTGCTTTATTACTTCGACTTGAAACAACTTTTATGCCTTTTTAGTAATTTATTGTATTTGTTTACTGAGTTACTTTGTTACTTTATTGCTAATTAGATGTTGATCTAGAAAATAGAAATTGGTAGTCATTTAAAAAAAAAAAATCATTTGTACATTTAAAAGCTAATATTTAATAAATCAGTTGACTTTTTTGTTGTTGTTGTTGTTTTAGTTTCCCATCATATTATAGGTATTGGGTACTTAGGTAATCGTGAAATTTTTCGCGAAAATCACAAAATTGGTATGGTACCCGTCTGTGGGGTATTTGTTTGTTAATCTAAGTACATGATATTTCAATAACAAATTATCGCAGAGAGTCGGACCAGCTTTAAAATATCACTTATAGCACTAACAAAAACCCTATTGATTTGTTATATTCTAATTTAAAAAACATGTAAAATTATTCGAAATTTACGATTTTTTACACACAGGCGAAAAGGGTACAATTTCGTTTAAACGAACATTAAAAGGAATACTTTTACTGTAAAGATGTCAAACTTGTTTCAAAATTTGAATTATTATACTTGCATGAACACAGTTAACTAGGGAATTTGAAATTTAAAAACTTCGTAAGTTATTGGAAATTTTTTACTAATTTCTTAACATGCAAAATTTCGCATAAACATTCATTATAAGGAATATTTTCATTGTAAAGATATCATAACACTTAAAATATCACCTACGATATTGGCTTGAACATCATTGACTATGAATATTCTAAATTGAAAACTTCGAAAGCTTCAGAAATTTAAGTTTTTCTTAACATGGTGAATAAAGCAATATTTCACATAAACTAGTATTATGGAGATCTTTCTACGGAAAATAATTTAGAACTGCATGAAAGAAAAAAAAAAAAAACGAAACTGAGCCTAATAAAATTAATCAGCAAATTAAGATTAGGCAAATGCAACGAATTGAACTATGCGTAACCTACTAGATTACGTATTTCATTTTGCAACTGTGTTGAGTGATGGGCCAAATTCATTCCTCTTTTAATGAATACAGTATTGCCCTGTAGTAAACATTTATGAGAGCAAATATGTAATGGAGAACTAAGCAGAGTTTAACTAGTTTTTTCATATTCTATAACATTATGATGTATCCATCAAGGATGCAATTAAAGTAAATGTAAACCCAATTCATAGTTAAATATTATTTTAGAGAACACAATTCATTATTGACTACCTTCAGATCCCATCCTTGAAGTAATTATTAATTTTTGATAAAACAACAAACGCAATAAACGTGAGTCATAACAAAAGTTATTGTTAATATTTAGGAAACACTGATCAGAGAGTACGTTAACACAATGCAGCAAAATGAACTCGGCCTTGAATATGCCATTTGAGGAGGTCTATGAAAAAATATATAAATAAGAAGAAAATCTCATTATATATAAGGACACGCAATGTTTTATAAAGGTATTAACTTGCCTCAAAAAAAAAGTCATGAATTAGGATGTTTTTACTTTCCTCTTGAAGTATGGATGTTTTACAAAAAGGGAAAATATGAACACCATTACAAATTTCTATATGTTTTAATCTTAAAAGAAAAAAAAAATCATTCATATATATATATATATATACAGGGCGCGAAATTTCCGCTCGCCAGCTCGCCACTGGCGAGTGGAAATTTTACTGTGGCGAGTAACATTTCGGTCTAAATGTAGATAGAATTCTTACAGTATACGGTACTACCAAAAAAAATTAAAAATTATCGATTTTAAAACGTAAAATTGTGCTAATTTTAGGTAAGGTGACCAGACATCCTCTTTTTAAGACGACAGTCTTTTTTTTTTCAACGCTCTCTGCCATCTTAAACGGAAAAAAAACATTAAAGGACTAAAAAGTCCTTTTTTTATGTTTTTCGTCCTCTGTCCTCTTTTTCAAATAAAAAAGAATTTAGTCCTTAATTTCAAAATTTTCACAAAACTGGGAAGCTTAATCGGCTGTTGGCTGTGTCGAACGGTGAACACTAACTTTTTTCTGCGTTAGGTTAGCAAAAGAACAACTTTCTATTAAACTTGCCGAAGCGTATTATGGTTTATGTCTATTCAGATTCTTTGAATCACAAAGAAATAAAAGTATTTCCCATATTTATATGGTTCTTTGATCCAGATCACGGAATCATTATTGAATTTTCATGAAATCATTAAGTAAGTGGTGCTCCGGTTGGTACGCGGTGGGTTGACGTGTGTTCTCACTTTTGCATAAATAATATTCCTCATAAAAATAGGCCCACCAGTGATCGAGAGGTTCTGTCCTCGAAACTGGTATACGTGAGGCGCTGGGTTCGATACCCGGTCGCGCTCGTTGGCTTAACCTTTAAGAGTTTTCCGTGTCTCCGAAACTAGAGTAAATATGGACTAGGACTTCTTAGAAAGACCCCCAAAGACTATTACTTAGGCCTAGAGCCCTAGTGCAAACAATTTGTCTTAATGATAACACTGCCACCACCTCACAAAAATATGCAAAAGTTAGTTGAATTCATTTTATGTCCTCCTGGCAAAAACTCTCCCACAAAGCGACTGTTCAATTAACAAAATGTAGATATGTGAAAAAAATCCCCTTTTTATACCTACTTTAAAAACTTATTAACTACTATAAGACTAATTTAGGTTATACTTGTGAGAACTTTTATAAATTGTTGATATAGAATGACTGTTCGTTAAAACAAATCGTTTCATCTGCCGAATATAAATTTTATTGTTTCATTTGCCAATTTTATTTTTTCTTCTACGATTATAATTTTAATTTAAAAAAAAAAGTGTCTACTAACATTTTATGTAACTGCATGAAAGTACCACAAAACAAAGCAAAACAAAAAAAAAAATTGTTTATAGCAAAAATTAATAATAATAATAATAATAATAATCTATATTGTCCAGTGACACCTATAAAAATTAGTGATTTTTCCTCTCGTATCCGTATATTATTAATTTAAATTAAGGTGTACTGATCCAAATTCATTATTTGAGATAAAAATGCTTCCACCACGTGTGTAAAGTAGCTTTTGAATCTGTTTTTATAATCATTTTCATTCAATTTTGTGTCCTCTAAAATGACTTCTTTTTCAAAATTGAATGTCTTCTATTTTCTTATAAAATAAAATACAATGTGTAATTTCTCCTCTTTTTCCAATAAAAAATTCTGGTCACCTTATGCGTAAAAAATAGAGTAAGTTAAACATATTTTGTGGCGAGTAACTTTTTTTTTCAGCGAGTGTAATCTAACAAGGAGACGGCAAGGGTGTGGGGTCCTCAAATCGAACGGAGGTTCCGCGTGTAGTTAGCACTCAGTGAGTGTATTCATATACTCAAACCCTAGAGCGCACTACTTAGCCATCGCCGAGAAAAAAAATTCCTGAAGTTTGAAAAAAAAAATTTTTAATTTGTATTAAAATTTAATAAATCGTTATAAACAATTTCTTTTCAACTTTTATACATTGTTAAATCGCGAATTTAATGATTTCTAACTTTTTAACTATAAACATATGGAAATTTATTATTCGCGAAATTATTATTATTATTATTATTATTTGGAAATTTATTATTATTATTTTTTTTTTTATGATAAATATCATCCAGGTTTGTGTATTCGTAAAGATGAATGATTGAAAGAATTGCTAATGCTATAAACGTATAATCATAAATATTCATTGTATTTAATAATGTTATTTTATAAAAAATAAATGGTAATGTTTAAAAGAACTGTGTCTTTTGTATTCATTCTATCTACAGTTCTAAGTTCTAATCGTTAAAAAGTTAGAAATCATTAAATTCGCGATTTAACAATGTATAAAAGTTGAAAAGAAATTGTTTATAACGATTCATTAAATTTTAATACAAATTTTTTTTTTTTTTTTTTTTTTTTTTCAAACTTCAGGAATTTTTTTCTCGGCGATGGCTAAGTAGTGCGCTCTAGGGTTTGAGTATATGAATACACTCACTGAGTGCTAATTACACGCGGAACCTCCGTTCGATTTGAGGACCCCACACCCTAGCCGTCTCCTTGTAAGTTGAAATTTCGGGCCCTGCATATATATATATATATATATATATATATATATATATATATATATATATATATATATATATACATATTCCATTCATTATTTTTTTTTCTGTGTTAACGTGTGGGATAAAACCAATTGATTACGTTTCGGCTCTAGGCCTTGTGTAATTAATTCGTGGTGGGTCTTTCTAAAGGATCCTAGCCTATACACACACGAGTTTAAAAAAAAAAAAAAACATAGAAAATTCCAAATATGCAGCCTAGGAGTACGATGTGCTTTATTTAGCCGTTATCGATAAAATATTTTAAATAAAAAGTGCACAATCTTTCACGCTGTATGTGCACTTATCATATTTCGTCTAGGGTAGGGTAGTGTTTAACCATTTACACTGAAACAACTGTCGCTTGCGTTCGCAAATGTTTGTTCTCAAACCTCTTTTCCTTCATCAATAATGAACAGTGGCGGATCTAAGGGGGAGGGCTAGGGGGCTGAAGCGCCCCCTAACAACAGCGAACAAATCGCAAATATCGAAACCGAAGAACAACTTGAAGAAATTGCCAATACTTTTGAAACCGAAGAACAGCTTGAAGAAACTGGTAATACTTCTGAAAAAAATTTGAGTGGTGGTCATACCGAAAACCATATTCCAAAGAAAAATATTGAAGAGGACTTGCAATCTACCACGTCTTCACATCAAGTTCTGACTGAAAAACACGAGTTAATTTCTATAAAAAGAGCGGCCGCGAAAGATAATCTTCTACTGCAAGCAACAAAAATGTTACGAACCTCACAAAAACAATTTCCTCCTGCTCAAATTGGTGATACTGTACGGGTGATACTTGTATTGGTGATACAAGTCCCTGATGTCGACCGTGGTCGTACAGATAACCGAAATGTGTTAGCGGTTGTTGTTGGAATAGAAGACTCCGACTTCTATAAACTTGCAAATGAAAATGGTACCCTCAAGCAGCTTTACACACGTAATCAGTTCGTAATTTGTAAAGAAAAGTTACTTTCCATTGATGAGATTCATTTTCAAGAAATTTCGCTGAGAGAAGCAGCTGCAGCTAATTCGAGAAGCGGTGGGCAAGGCTATAAATGCTGTCATTGCAAAAAGAAGTGTTCCACAAATAAATGCAGTTGTAAAAGCAAGGGCCTCTTGTGCAATTCAAAGTGTCATAATAGTTTCAGTTGTTGCAATAACTAAGATTTGAATCACATAATTTAGTAAGTTTTTTATTACTATTATTTTATTTTCTCATTTAGAACGTACTGTATAATTAAGTAAGTTTTTAATTTCCATTATTTTCCTTTCTCATTTTGAATGTACTGTATAATTAAGTAAGTTTTTAACTACTATTATTTTCCTTTCTCATTTTGAATGTACTGTGTGTTTTCAGTTCTTAGTCATTCCTCTCAGAAAGAGAGGCGAAAAATTTATCGCGACTGAATTACGGAGAAGAAAATATACATCTCGGACCTGTTCAACATTCACCATTAGAGCATGGTGAATGTCGACATTTACTGGTGTAAGTCAGAAATAAGGGTATTTAGCAAATATTTCGGACATACACCAAGCAACTATGTGTTTGTTGACATTCACCGGTGAAAGTCGACATTCTCCAGATTTCGGTGTTTCACCGTAACATATGTATTATATCACAACAGCGCGAAGAAACCGGGAAACCTACCTTGATTAAATATATATATACGAGGTTTGTCCGGAAAATACGTATAAAAGTTGAATAATAACTTTATTTTACAGTTTGCAGTCACCGCCAGGTGGCACTACTGCTGTAGCCAATCCCATCAACGTTCAGTTCGAGTCAGAGCGCTCAGCGTGTAAGTAGGAGTTTGCGGCTGCTTGTTGAAAGTTACCCTTTTTCACCTGGCGTCGGCATGGAGCTCTCTCTGATTGAGGAACAGCGCATCAACATCAAGTTTCTTGCAAAGCTAGGCAAGATAGGCCGTGAGATCGACCGGATTTGGAACAAGGAGGCAGGTGGATCCTTCATTACGACAATGCGCCCGCACACACGTCGCTCGTTGTGCATGAGTTTTTGGCCCGAAGCTCAATCACCGTGACAGACCACCCGCCTTATTCACCCGATTTAGCCCCCTGTGACTTCTTGTTCCCGAAATGCAAAATGGTGCTTCCGGTGCGGCACTTGGGAGATGTGGAAGCCATCAAGGCAGAAACGACACGACAACTGAACAGCATCACAACTGAAGACTTTCAGCAATGTTATCAACAGTGGAAACGGCGTTGGCAGAAGTGTATCTTGTCTCAGGGACAGTACTTTGAAGGAGGCCATATTATAATACCTGAATAATTCTAAAATAAAGTTATTATTCTACTTTTTTACGTATTTTCCGGACAAACCTCGTATATTAAGAATTTAAAACACAGTCATAAGAACTGAAGAATACATGTTTAAAAATGCATAATACAACTTAAAAATGAATAAAAGAATGAAAATTATTAAATAACTATGCCCCCCCTCCACACACACACACACACACACACACAAAAGAGCTATGTCATTACTAGGGGTGCTTATAACTGTTAGAGTGGGAGTTGGATATATACATACATATGTATAATGTATTATTTCAATTCCAAAATATTGTTGATCTACAACAAAAATAAAGTAAAAAGTTATTTTTTTTCAATCATCCTATAAATCAAAAGACTTATACTAATCCCCCCCCCCTCCCAAAAAAAAAAAAAAAAAAAAAAAAAAAAAGAAAGAAATAACTTAAGGAAAAAAAAATTCATATTCTACTGCATCTATCAAGGATGTACTTAAAGTAAAAGAATTTCATAATAAATATTATTTTAAAGACTACTTATAATTGGCTACCATAAGATCCCGTCCTTGAAGAAGTAATTTTAATATTAATTTTTGGTAAAACAGCAAACACAATAAACGTGAGTCATATAACAGGAATTATTAACTTTGAGGAAACACCGATCACAGTACGTTAACGCACAATTCAGGGAAATAAATTTGGCCTTGAATATCCCATTTGATGAGGTCCACAGAAAGAAAGAAAGAAAAACGAAAAATAAAAATCTCGTATTTATGAACACGCAATCTGTTACTACAAAAAAGTTATGAAATAGGAATATTTATTTATTTTTCTTTTAAGTGTCGATGTTCTTTTGACTATAAGAATGGAAAATATCGGCATCATTACTGATTTCTGTATGTGTAATTTTTTTTAAATGTCAGCGAAATGGAAACAAAAAACATTCTATATACATTTCGTTCATTATAATAATGGTTTTTAATTTTATTTTACTTAATCGGGTGGTGTTGATGTTGGGTTTGAGGCTAATTGTCTGCATAAAGTACATAGGCCTGTGTGGGGTGCCGTGTGTGAGGGGAGGAGTTTTCTTATGGGGTTCTAGAGGATCTTTCTAAATGGTATTCAGGCGAGATACGCAGAAAAGCACGAAATCTACGACCGATTAAGCCGACGAGTGTGACCTGGATTCGAACCCAGTATTTTCTGCCTACTAGCTTTTAGAAAAAAATCTGTCCTCACTGGCGGAGCTTTACTTAACCAGACATCGATAAAATATTCATATAAAAAGCGCACAGTGAATGAATATATATATATATATATATATATATATATATATATATATATATATATATATATATCAATAATTAATAAATAAAAATACAAAAGTATTACCAGCTTGTTTGCAAAGCTTCTTTATTCATCAATTATGACTCTCTGTGTGTGTGTGTGTCTCTCTATTGTTAATAATTTGTAAATAATTGTAGCTATTTTTATGAAAATTCAATCAAAGGGGCTTAGTCAGTTTATAAAATATTAATTTTCTGCATTTCTAGTTTGCTTCCGAATTAAAATAGCTCATTTCCTGTTGAAAACACGTTAAAAAGCTTCACCAAGGCAGGTAATGGCCTTGCCGCTAAATTTGGGGACATTTTCGCTCCTTTGCGACTTTTTTGGCGACCTTGACGAGGAAATCCTTATTATTAATAAAACAAATATGGAAGCTCTAACTTGAATATTCTACGAGTTACCAGAACATTCTGGGTTTTATAGAAGGGTATAAAAGGAAGCCCAATGCGGCTAAGTCGTCAGTCTCCCGCTAGCCGCCTTACGATCAAGTGCTCCTGGCTAGTCTCTTGTTTGCAGCATTGCAGCTTACTGTAGTGTGTTAATCCTATAGTACAGTTTATACTGTGAATTTGATGTTGTCAACTGTTATTTAGCTGTGTTCACGGGTGAAACTGAAGTTGATACTTGGTTTATAGAACTATAATCTTCTCGAATTTTCTGTAAATAAACTTTTGAGGTTCTACAAGTTTAGCCTTTCATTCAGACATAACTCGCGAACCCCGAATACGCAACAATTCTGGTATCAGGAGTGGGGTTGTCGGAGAATAGTGATAGTTAGAGGTATGGAACAAGAAATGAAAAAACTTCTAGAAGGATTAGTTGCCCAGATAAAGGAAATGAAAACAGGACAGGAAAAGATGGAAACCGGATTGATTGAAAGAATGACAGAAGGGCAGAAAGAAATGAAAGCAGTAAAGGTAAAGATGGAAGCTGGATTGACCGAAGAAATGAAACAAATGAAAGACAGTTTGGGTGAAGAAATCAAGTCCATTCAAAAAAAAGTTCAATTAAATCAAGACAAAATGAACAAAGAACTTTCATCAGTAAGGGATGATTTGTTAACCATGAAAGAAGTGATAGAGAGTAAATTATCAGTTGTGGAAATTAGAATGGATGGAACGGAAGTTAAAGTTATGAAATCGAAGAAAATGTTATGAAGGTTAAAAAGTTTCGTGGAGAAAGTAAAAGAAAATTTTGATCAAAAGCTGAAAGAAGGGTTTTCAGAGATAGAAAGCAAATTTAAGAGAATAGAGGAAGATCTTGTAAGAAAAGTAAAAGAAAAATGCATGAGGGAGCTGATAGTAAAATTTGAGAAAAAAATTGAAGAAAGATTGGGTATATAAATTGCAAAAAAAGGTCCGGAGTCTAGAAGAAAAGTTAACATTGATGCCTCAGGAAGGTGAAAAAAAAAAATGTAAGAATACGAATCGAAAAGCAATAAAGATTCCCACATATGATGGAGGATCATCCTGGCAAGCATTCAAGACACAGTTTTTTGCCGTAGCTCAGACTAACGGTTGTGACTCTACTGCCGAGACAGCTCATCTGGTAGCATCTTTACGGGGCGATGCAGTTGATACCCTGGAAACTCTTCCGAATGAACAAAGAAATGGCTTCGAGGCTTTGATCAGAGCACTGGAACTGAGTTTTTGAGTAAAATGGTCTAAAGAATACAGTCGACTCTAGTTAAAGTCACGTACTCAGAAAGCAGGGAAAAAGTTTACAAAAACTGGCATCAAATATTCAGAGGTTATCATACTTAGCTTTCTCGAATTGTCACATTGAACTCGCAATGAATTGGCCCTTGAATACATCGTCGATGCCGTGCGAGATCCAGAGATTCAAAACGCACTCAGACTCTCCAACATCAAGGATGTAGAATCAGCTTTAGTGTATGCCCTGAAGATTGAGGCAGCCCAACAAGCCGCCCGTAAAGACCGCCAGAGCAGCACAGCAGTCACTTAAGATAACTCTCAAGCTCACCTTAAAGAGATAAAGAAAAATCTGGTAGATTTTACTAGATTTCGCAGTTTTCAGAGTAGGAAAGAAACGAAGAATCTGACGAATAAATGCTGGGGATGTGGAAGAAATGGGCATATCAAACGAAGCTGCCCGTTAAGACAATGTAAAGAGACTACTCAGAAGTCCTTTGAAATAGAGATCCAAATGCCTTGTTGAGGGAGCCTTGCTCTGAAGATCGCAAGTACTGCTCTAGGGCCGAAGAGAAACACCCGCTGATAAAGTCAGTTGCTCGCCAAGCTACAGTTTCAGTACCATCGAAACAAGATCCATCGAGTGATCAAAAAGTTAGACAAGCCAAGTTGGAAGATCCTGACATAAAGCCAATATTTCAGTTCAAAAAGACAACCAGCAACAGACCTATCTGGCAGGACATTTCCACATTTAGCCCCATCACGAAATGTTACTGGGCTCTCTAGGACTCTCTTCATATTAGAAATGGCATACTGTACTGAAAATGGGAGTCTGACGATGGAAGAAGTTTCAAAATAGATTTTAATTCCAAGATCGAAGTTTCCAGATATTCTAGAGCATCTGCATAGTAGCCCTACCGGAGGCCATTTTGGAGTGAAGAAGACTCTTCAGAAAGTTCGAGAACGCTTCTACTTGTGCAAGGCACGAGAGGACGTGGAAAAATGGTGCAAATCGTGTGATGCTTGTGCGGCATGTAAAGTACCGAAGAAGACCGCTGAGCCACTCACAGCGGGTAACGGTAGTTTTAAATTTGTATATTGTAATGTAAATATTTGTATATAAATATTTGTAAATTTTGTAAATATTTGAATATTTTAATTTTGTAATCTGTATTGTTACTGTCATATGCAACTTAGTTTTTGTAATTCTAGTTGGTACAGTTTGTTTAGTTTTCGCCTCCTCCTGACCAAGGGTTGTACTGCCCGTGACGTGCAGTCCTTGGGCGGGAGGCAGTGTTATGAATTTACAAATAATCGTAGTTATTTTTATGTAAATTCATTCAAAGTGGCATAGTCAGGTTATAAAATGTTCATTTTCTGCATTTATTGTTTGTTTTCACATTAAAATAGCTCATTTCCCGTTAAAAACACATTAAAAAGCTTCACCAAGGCAGGTAATGGCCTTGACGCCAGATTTGGTGACTTTTTCGCTCCTTGGCGACTTTTGTGGTGACCTTGGAGAGGAAATCCTTATTATTAATATAACAAATATGGAAAGCTCTAACTTGAATATTCTACGAGTTACCAGAACATTCTGGATTTTATAGAAGGGTATAAAAGGAAGCCCAATGCGGCCAAGTGGTCAGTCTCTCGCCAACCGCCTTGCGATAAAGTGCTCCTGGCTAGTCTCTTGTTTGCAGCTTACTACTGTCAGTGTTAATGCTATAGTACAATTTATACTATGATTTTGATGTTGTCAGCTGCTATTTAAGCTGTGTTCACGGGTGAAATTGAAGTTGATACTTGGTTTATAGAACTGTAATATTCTCGAATTTTCTGTAAATAAACTTTTGAGCTTCTGCAAGTTTCGCCTTTCATTCAGAGGCAACTCACGAACTCCGAATACGCAACTATATATAAATCTACCGGATGTCCCATAAGTCTGTAGCCTTTTTAAAAACTCATAGCTATTGAATGAATTGATAGAATCTAACACGGTTTGCAGACAGAAAAAGCAATCTCGTGAAGTTTTTTTTTTTGGGGGGGGGGAGGGGGGGGAGGAGGAGGGGATTAAGACAAAAACTATAGTTGACTCAGGATGTGAAATAAAAATATGCAAATGAAAGTCCTATAAATTGCACAATTTTGCGACTAGAACAGTTTATTTCTTATTTTGCCTCTTACTTGCGCATATGCATACATGAAGTTTTTAATTGCGATGCTACTTGGTGGATAAAGCGTTATTGGTGAATACGTTTTTTCTCAGGTAAGAACCGCCGACTGAAGCTTCAGTTATTATAGCAGTGTTATAACTCGTTTGCAAACTATAATTTGTGGTGACGATGGACACATAGAATAAGTTTCATATGCCTGTAAACATTTGCATGCGAATAAGTACAGTTTTTCATGGAAAATTTTGATCTCGTCATGCACAGCACCCTCTATTGACAAATAGCTTAAGTATTACTTTTTCTTTACCAAAAAAAAAAACCCTTTCATGAGAATGATTTTCTCGCAAACCGCGTTCAATTCTATCAATAGTTATAAATTTTTAAAATGTCTACAGACTTCTGGGACACCCGGTGCCTACATATATATATATATATATATATATTGCTGTATTTCAATTCAGTGTTAATTAGTTGCTGATCTAGAACAAAAATAAAATTGCTATTTATTTAATATATACATATATACACATACACACATCCGAATGTTAATAAAATATTTTCGAAATCTCTTATTTTATTTATACGTTTATTTTTACATTCCGTAAATCTTTACACTGCATTTATAAAGAATGTAATTTAGTTAAATGTAGACAAAATTCTTAGTATATACGACTTTAAGATTTCATCCTTGACGTAAATTTAATATTAATTTTTGCTTAAAAAAAAAAAGAGCAATAAAAATTAATCATAATAAAAGTTATTATTAACTTATAGGAAACACTGATATGAGAGAGTACATTAACACAATGCAGTTAAATAAATTCGACCTTGAATATGTCTTTTAAAGAACTACTCTATACAAAAAAAAAAAAAAAAAAAAAAAAAAGAAGAGAAGAAAATATTAATATCTCATTACATTTAAGGACAAGCAATTTACTATAAAGTAATAATTAAACTTTGATTAAAAAAAATATATATATATATGAAAAAGGAATTAAATTTTTTTTTTCTCTTTCCTTTTATTTATTATTTTATTATTATTATTACTATTTTCTTTTTTTTTTTGTTACTATGAATGTAAGATATTTGCACCATAAATAATTTATATATGTCTTGGCGTCTATATGTGAGTTTAAGTAGAATGGTGTCTCCTGTTATGGCCACCTTAAGGGCCCGCTTCACTCACCGCCACCGGAAGCCGAAGCTAATATTATTCTATGGGAAATTTTCTTTGCAAATAACTTATCAACTAATACATATTTTTAAATTCTGTTTTCACATTCTGAAAATTCCCAGCTGTTAAACTGACGCACCTTTTCTAAAAAAATATTTTTTTAAATTTTTATATTTTATTTTGAAGCTGCAAAATACGAATTTTAATATGTGAAATTTTTTCATTTTTCAATTTCGAAATAAAATATTAAAAATTAAAAAAATACATTTTTAAAAAAGGTCCGTCAGTTTAACAGTTGGGAATTTTCTGAAGGTGAAAACAGAATTTAAAAATATGTATTAGTTAATAAGTTATTTGTAAAGAAAATTTCCCCATAGAATAACATTGGCTCGGGCTTCCGGCGACGGTGAGTGAAGAGGGCCGTTAAGCATTTTTTTAAATGTTCCAGATTTTTTTTTTTTTTTTTTTTTTTTTTTTTTTTTCTTTTCCAATGCTAAAATGCTTCGAAAGATTCTTAAAATAATATGCAATATACTTTGAACTCCGCAACCAAATATATATATATATATATATATTTAGAGAACATGTTTTATTTATTAAATATCTTTCTGATATTTTCCCCATTATGGATATATTTTTGCATTTATGGAAACAACTGTTCCCCGTTATGGCCATTTCAAAAAAAAAAAAAAAATTATAAATGCAATACACTAAATAAAAGAATATATGAAAAACACGAAGAATAAATTATTTCATTTTTAATTAAATTTAATGGAAAAATTTAATACAAGTTTAAATGTGTTTTAATTACTTTTTTTTTTCCTTGTGTGAAATGACCAATAATGTAAAATTGAATGATCAACTTACACTACAAAATTAAAATTTTTCAAAAATATCAAAAGTGCCAATAAACATCTAGAACAAGTCCTTTTTGAATAAGTTGCGGTTCGGATAATTTTCCAATAACATAAACTATGTTGATTGTTAAAACGTCATTTTAACCATGTTTTTATGAACTCGCTTTCTTGTTTGTTTGTTCGTTCGTTTGTCCATTACAAATCTTGCAATCGATTTTTAACAAACTTCCCGACTATCTAGACATTTGAAACTTTTAGAATAGCTCAAAACACGATGGCAATGCATTCTTTTAATACTTTTATTCAATTAATAAACATTTGAAAATTTCTTATAATTGCTCTCTTTAATACGCATTTGATCATTTTCTTTCAAGTTGATGGAATAATTCACCAAAAAACTTTTAAAAAAGTATTTATTAATACATAGAATTGTCAAGTTTATATCATTCAACAGAAAATTTAAAAACGTAATCTATAAAATGTTCTTTTTATCTTATTATTCAACGTGAGTTAAACATGATTTTTCCAAATTCGCACTTTTTAAAATATTAAATGTTTCTAAAGAAAGAACTTTTAAAATTGTTGCAACATAATGATACATAGTAGGCACTTTTTTCTCATTATTCGGGAATTTCACAATGACAACGACTATAAAAAATAGCCAAGAAAGAGTAACCGAAAAACGGGAATGGTAAGCTAGAGGCAGTGAACTGTCGATGGAGCTACGTCTCTCTTAATATCATAAAAACTGATCCTTTAAAGTTTAAAGTAAATAATAGCCTTTATTACTCTCTTCTATATTCAATAGAAGAAAGTATTGGATTCGTAAAAATTTTCGACCTCGGGTTTTTGATGCATTTACACGTTTTGAGAGCTGTAGAACACGATTTGACCATTTTTAGAAAATGTCTGTCTGTCTGTCTCTCTGTGTGTGTGTATGACAAAATTTTGTATCTCACGAAATACTGCACAGAATTTCATACAAATTGGTATGTAGTTGCACCTTGACATAAATTAGTGCCTATCAACTTTTGGTAAAAATTGTCTTACAGGTTGCGTTGTCATCCCGCTTTTTCTTAGTTTTTAACATGGTGATACAGGACAAAATTTTGCATAAATGTGCATAAAGATATAATTATTTTTAAGTAATCATTATGAAATTTACAAGAATTATTTATAATAGAGATTTTTTTTGTATGTGTAGGAGCCTCTCCACCCCCCCCCCCCTAGGGGGAGGGGAAAGACCGCCTCGTCGGGAGTAAATTTTCAAGATGGGTATCTTTCGAAATGTCTCGTCAATACCTTTAAAACGAATGGTTGAACTATAAATCAGTGATAATTTAAAACAAAGTTATCGATTTTTTTTTTCACTTTTAACGAAAAAAAACTACGATTTTTTTTTTTTTTTTTTTTTTTTTTTTTAACGAAAAACTTGGTATTTACTTGGCCCCTGACATAAACTGGTGCTGATTAGATTTGGGGATCAATCGCTCAACAGGTGGCGCTGTGATCGTATTTTTTCTAAATTTTTAACATGGCATTATAGGACAAAATTTCGTATAAATGTACATAATGAGAGTTATTCTTAACCTGTGATTGTAACATTAATATGAATTATTGATAATAGTAGGAGTTAATTAGGAAAAAAAAAATGTGCATGTGGGGACATCGCCTCCCCCCTGTGGGGAAGTACCCCCGTACCCCCTGGAGAGGGGGTGGGGGGGTAAATTTTCTAGATGGGTATCTTTCAAAAGGTCTCGTCAAGGCTTTTAAAACGAATAGTTGAATTATAAATATGTGATAATTTGAAACAAAGTTATCGATTTTTTTTTTTTTACTTTTAAGGGGAAAAAATTTAAAAAAAAAAAATCGTACTTTTTTTTTTCTGTATTATTACTGAGTGAATTTGTATAGGAAAATATAGAAGAAAGTCTTGTGGTGGCCACAACATACTAGTTTTTATTTTATCTTATTATTTATTTATTTATTTATTGTAATTTTAAATTTAGCACAAATGTAAATGCACATATATTCATCTACAATTTATCAATACTTGAAACAAGTTTTCCTATAAATGTCTAATTTTTTATACTTATAATTGTAATTTTTTACAAATGTTTGAATTTTATTTCTCTTTTAACATAAATAAACAAATAGTAAATATAATTTTAGAACTCCGTGTTCAATTAAGCCCCCCTGAAACGCTACATAAACAGATACGTTTCTGAGGGGGGGGGGGGGCTACTGCTCTCCTCAACCTCCAGCTGTATTTCTCTCTCTATATCTATATCTATCTATCTATCTATCTCTCTCTCTCTCTATATATATATATATATTCCTAGTAACTGATAGCCTTCTAACTCATAAAATACTTCTAGCAAATTTTATGCAAAATTATTTCATAACATCGGAATTACTTTCTGTAACCCCGTAAACTAATGCTAATTCTATGCCTACAACTTTCCACAGAAAAACATGCTTTTAAATATTCTAATAACATTTCAATATATTTAATGGCGTGTAACCATGTTAAAACACACTTTTAAGAAATACCGTCTGTAGATTGCAATGGTATAAAATTATTTTATGTGTCCTAGGAAAAAAAAGAAAAGTTATTATATACACGAATAAAAAGAATACACCTATTTATTTATAACTCATTAATATTTCATCCTAATTTGACATTACTTGAATGATTACAGAATGTCATCGGAATTCTATTGTGTGCTCCAGTAAATAAATTATACATCTTTTTTTATTAAGAGCCTATACATACTTTTTTTTTTTTTATTAAGAGTAAACATGCTTTTCATCACCATTAAAATGTATGTTAATTCCATTATGTTGAATGCAGCATAAATGCGTTAAAATGAGCTTAAATGAAAAATTGTCTGCAAGCTCTAATGTCACTAAATTCTTCTGCGTGTCTCTGTAAACGAACCATATACATTGTATACATCAGTAAAAACTATTCAACTTATTCTATGTTTTGTATGAATAATTGTTCCGAATTTGGAATAATTTGGATGGTTATGCGACATTATCCGAGCACTTTTGTAAGGCCTGTACATCAATTGTGAAGCCTAAGTACACATATTTTCTACAGAAAACACAGGTTTAAGCATCTCAGTAATGTGCGCTAATTTCATTTTATTGAACGTAGAGTAACGATGTTAAAATGCGTTTAAACGAAATTCACCCAATAGGCCGTAATGATAAGAAAAACTTTGGTGTGTCCCTGTACACAATCCATAATAATATAGACATAAAAAATTATACAGCTATTTCTAAATAAGGCCTGAACGTATGTACCAATTTGCAAGTCAATCGGGGGATTTCTGCAGCTGCTATTGCGGTACATACAAATTCTGTCTATAGGCCGTAATGAAAAGAAAAACTTTAGTGTGTCCCTCTACACGAACTACAAATAAAATACACATCCAGAACTATATATTATAGTTTTGGATGTGTGGCTCATGCACATGTGTACCGTGACACATGTATGAACATGTGTATCAAAGTCCGTGTGGCTCATGAATATGTGTACCTAATCGTAAGTCAGTAGCGGGATTTTTGCGGCATCTGTCCTTAAACAGATACACAGACAAACAGAAACCAAAATCTTTTTGAATCTCCTTATGGAGGCTTCCACTGACGTTTCGGCAAATATAGATTATATGTCAATATTTTTAATATACTATACTGCTTTTTCCCTCTGTTGAAGAGCTAATTATTTATGAAAACTACATTTTGTAGGTACGACAGCATATCAAATCGATTTCTATGCAAAAAATATCCTTCATATTGGTTTTTCATAGAAAAAGTTGAAACCGTTTGCATTTTATAATGTATGTTTTATAAAATAGTAAGAATCATGGCTGATTGAAACAAACTTTTCTTACATAAAAGCATGAAACAACTAAACGGACGGGGATTAAGTTCACAAAACCATCTTTATGTCCATAGCTTTCATTTATTTATTTATTTCATTTGTTTGTTTGTTAATCCATTCATTTTATTTATTTATTTATTTTCCTGATAGTTTAATTCTTATATGGTACGCACAAATGCATACAATCTTAATTGTTTCGGCAAGAGTACAGCTGTACAATTTTAATTATGATATGGTGGTTTTCAAGAAAAAGTTGATACTCATTAATTTTTATAACAATATCATAAATAAAATGATATTTTAAAACAAATCCGATTCATTTGCTATGAAAATAATCCTCATATTGCCCGTTTATATCGAATTGTAACCTATCGATTTAAGAAAATTGTTAATTTCGAATAACTTACGAAACTTTCAAATTCGTATTTTGTAAATATAGTTTTTTTTTTTTTTTTTTTTCTACCAATATCATAAGTGACATTTTTTTTTAATCCAACATTTTTTATAATTATTTGTTCGGAAAATGTGAACACATACCTTAAGGAATTAACACATTAAATAACTGACTAACCTACAGACACACACAGCATGAAGTTAGTGATTTTTCAGAACCCTCAAACCTCAAAACTTATAAAATTGTCAAAAAACCGAGATTGAATCTTTTTAAGAACTACCTACAGTATGATGAAGAACTAAATTAACTATGCTAAATTAATATTTATATTTAGTATCACATCGTTATCATAGATACTGAGAAATCCAAATAATTATCACAATTCAAATTATTATTCCGAAAGTTATTGCCCAGAAAAAATATTTCCCATTTTCTTTATTTCTAGAATGTAATAAAAAGAAAAAAATGTGCCTTAAATAAGAAATAAATTATTAAAAATAGCACTCACCTCCTGGTAATCATCCATTGTCTCCCGCCTCAGTGCTCACTGTGTTTCTCTTTCTATGGCCATTGGTGCATTTTCTCGTTTATCTTACCTCACCTGACTTCATGCGCAGTATTTGCATACAGGTTCATTTCTAAAAATGAAGAAACGCATTTAATTGCATATTGCGACTAATAATTAAATGTATTAAATACTAGGTGAATGTGAGTTGCATTAAGGAATAGTTATCAAATACAAAGTTGATGATCACATAAGTTATAAAATAATACAATTGTAAAGAATTTTAAATTAAAAAGTAACTAAGGTGTACCAGTAGTGGACATTTTCCAGTTATTTTTTTTTTTTATGTATTGTTCTTAAAAATAAGGACATAAACCAACATTCGAAACCTCAGTTAACACTTTTGGCATATGGTTGTAATGCAGAAGATGCCAAATAATGCTTTTTTACTCTCAAAAATTGTTTTTCAGGAGTGCATAAAATGCGCCAGTAGTAAACACATAAAACTCTAAATTGTACACACTTTTCTATCACAATAGTGAACCCCCATTGAATGTTTTCAGATAAAGCGAAATTAATGCAAATTGATTTGAAATATACATTTAATTAAAATAAGGTATTTTTATATTGCATTGATGAACCAATAGAATGATGTCACTGTTAAACAAATGCAATTTTGCTGCAAGAAATTCTCTGTAATTTGAGAAAAAGGTCGTGAATTACGGGAAAATTACGCTGACAAAACGTATTTTTCTGTAATACAGAGAATTTCTGGCAGCAAAGTTGCATTTTTTCAACAGTGTATATATATATAAAAAATTGTACCACAAAAATAACAAGTTACTTCTTTAAAATATTGACGGTTTCAAAGACATAGTCTAATAGCAGCACTGTGTGTACCAAATGTCACGTCTGTAATTTCTTTTTATTAATAAGATTTGTTTTATATTTTTAAACGTTACTTATTTTAACACATTTTTATATTTTAAATTTTCGCTTCTAAATTTTTACTTTCTCTTATCCATAAGGTAGAGAAAGTATTGTTTTTGGATCACATTTTCAAAATTCAGTTTTTGTTATATTTACGTTTTTTATATGCATAAAAACATGTCTCATGTAGAATATGGTAGGGAAATCATTCACTGTTCGTTTACAGGGCTACACAAAAGAACTAGATAAAAATGCGACAATAGTTGCAAATTGATGGAAGTGTATTTCAGGCTGGGCCGTGTATTATTACTAGAGGATTATATTTAGGTGCAATATGTGGTCTGCAAATGGAGATGAAACACCAGAAGAATGGAGGGTTGGATATTTAACATCAATTTATAAGAAAGGAAACCGACAAAAATGTGAAAAATTCCGTGGCATTGCTGTAACAGCAACCTTTAGTACACTTTATGGACGAATTTTAAAAGAGTTTATTAAAGAAGAAATTAAAATGAAAGAAAGGGAAGAGCAAAGTGGATTTAGAGCAGGAAGATCATGTATGGATAATATATTTTGTCTTAAACAAGTTGTTGAAAAGGAAATGGCCATAGGAAATCAAATTCACCTTTTGTTTATTGATCTTACGAAAGCATACGATAATGTCCCAATCTCAAATTTATGGAGTGTATTAAATGAAATAAACGTGAATCCGACTATCATTAGAGCAATTCAAGAACTTTATAGACAATCAAAAACTAAGATAAAAATAGGCAAAAGATTGTCAAAGGGTTTTATAACAGATAAAGGACTTAGACAGGGATGTTGTATCTCCCCAACACTTTTCAAAATTTTTGTTGATAAAGCATTAAAAATTTGGAAAGAAAATTGCAGAGCAATGGGATTTAATGTAAATGGAATGTCAATCTTTACTCTACAATTCGCAGATGACCAAGTCATTGCAAAAAGTAAAAGTGATTTAGAGAAAATGAGAATAAAAATTAAGGAAGAATATGAAAAATGGGGACTATACATGAACGTCAATAAGACCAAATACCTATGTATAGGAGGAGACGAGACGGACCTAAGTCTTAGTAATAACATCAAAATTGAAAGTTGTGTTCATTATAGATACCTTGGTGTAGACGTTAATAGAGAAGGAAGAGACTCACAGGAAATTGAGAATAGAATCTGTCAAGGAAGAAAAACGGTAAAACTATTAAATTCGATTTAGTGGAGTGAGGAGTTATTTTAGGACGAGAAAGTATATACAACTCCATTGTAAAAAGTATATTGTTGTATGGAGCTGAGGGATGAGGAATTATGGAGACGGAAAAAAAGAAATTGGCTGCTGTTGAAATGGATGCCCTGAGAAGATCATGCAGGATATCAAGAATGGAGAGAGTGAGAAATGAGAGAATCAGAGAAATGATGAAAATAAAGGAAACCATATTAGATGAGGTTCAAAAAAAGCAATTAATCTGGTTTGGTCATATTAAAAGAATGAACGATGAAAGATTACCTAAAATCGCTTTTAACTATACACCAAATCAAAAAAGAAAACGAGGAAGATCATGAAAAACTTGGATGGATAACGTAAAAAAAGCGATGAGGGATAGGAGAGAGATGATAGCATTAATATAAATTAATGTCTATCAATTTTGTTACACATCAGCCAATAGGTGACGTTGCTGTGCAGCAAATTCCCACCATGTACCGGAAGGCGGTACCTTAGCTCCTATACTATATAATTGCACCAAACTTAATGTATAAGAAAGCCATTCTGAAAAAACTTGTTGATTCAATTTGGAAGCATATAGGTAGACATGTGACGATTTTCCCAATTTACAGAAAAGCTGTATTTCAGTTTCTATAGTATATAAATGCAGCAAACTTAATAGGAGAGATGACCGTTTTGAATTTGAATTTTGACTTAATTTGGGGTTTATATCAGCTGACCAATAGCCATTACTCATCTTTTAAGATTTTCTATATAGCTATAACTCAGCTTATATTGCTTAAAATTGATCCAAACTGTAAATGTAAAACCTTAGTTATGTAAAGCTATTACATTTTTGTGCTTGTTAACCGGTAATTGGCGTTATTATATAGAATGATATGAAGAATGTCTTGTGATGACCACTCCACATAAATTTTAATTGTAATTAATAAAGAAAAATAAGAAAAGCGTGAAAAAATAGAATTTTAACCGAGTTAAAGTAACTGCAGCTGTAAACAATAATTTTCCTATTCGTTAAAATGTAATACACTTTACAAACTTGTTCATTACTCTATTTTAAAATTTTGAATCAGCTCCGCATGGGACCATGTTTAAAAAATCTTTACATTAATAAGCATAAATTTGAGATAAAGGTAATCTAACCGATAATTAATCATTAACAGACAGGCATTTGCTATATATACAAATATCCATGACTAATACACATATCCAAATTATTATGATGCAGAAAACTTCCATAACAGACATCTCTATTTTAGAAACACTTTTTCAGTCTCCAATTCGAAAATTATTCAGTTCTTTCGAATAGCGAACACACCCAAACATTCAACACACTACACGCTGTCGAAGATGTCTGTTGTTTCGAGATTTCATGGTATTAAAAATAGTGTATAAATAGCAGTCTTGTAACAGATGTCTTGAAAACAAATATGTAACATTGCTAACTTATTGTATAATTTTAAAAAATGTATTTCACAACTTTTTACTTTATTTTATTTTCCGGAAGTAGGAGAATTTGGGCGTAAGTAAATAGTTTTTGTTTTTCATTCGGATCGTCAAAAATTTCTTGTCGGTTTAGCTCGATTTTTTAGGTTTTAAAAATTAAAATACTAATTTACATTAATATTAATATAATTAAGTTATTTTAAGTTACATTGATGACATACAAAAAAGGGTCAACCATTATAAAACTTGACTTTAGTATTCGGAGAACCTCAAAGAACGTAATTATATAAAAAACAAACAATTAAAATTTAACTTTAAAAAATATTTTATTTATCATATGGGTATGAGAAATTAATTTTTATTCCTGAGCAGTTTTCTTCGACATGATAAAATACAGTAAAGAACTTCCATCGATTACATTCAACAAAAAATTACGCTTTTGCTTATTCGCTGGTAGATTTGTAAGCCATCTATAAATTATGGACACACCACACTGTATAATTACAGTCCTACATTAATAAAATACAACACAATCAAAAATGCTTTTCCAGGAATTTCAAAGAATATTATCGTTCTTTTGTGTAGCCTTGTAAACGAATGTTGAATAATTATCATACTATATTCTACACGAGACGTACTTTTATGCATATAAAATATATATGTTCATTTCATTTGATTTAGTGTAGCCTCTAGATGCTAAGCTGTACATACCAAAAATTTCCCCGATCGACGTAATGCATTTGAATTTTCGTGAATGGCCCGGTACGCGAACCATTAACTCGATCTAAACGAAAAAATTAGTGTAGCATCCCTATATGATACAGATTTAGAATCCCGAGTTTTAGAATTCCTGCTTTAATTTGTTCTAGAAATATACTGATAAAATACACACACACAAAGACACAGATCAACCGCTAAAAACCTGATTTTCGGATTCAGGAGAACTCAAAACGCATAAATATATAACAAAAATCTCAATTTCAAAAATTTGACCCCAAAACAATACTACCTCTACCATATATATGTGTAAGAAAGTAAAAAGGAAATTCACTATAAAAAACTAGCAACAAACACATTAGCATTAAATTACATAAGGAAAAATATATATATACTGAAAAAATACATACATACATATATAGGGTAGGTGCTCCAGTGATTGACATGTTCCAGTACTTGACATCTTACCCGAAATAATTAATAAATAAGAAAAAAACATATTTTACGTGTAAGAATTTTAACATGTTTGTCAAACACTGAAACATAGGGTGCCAATAACTGGTAAAATGAAAAACTAGCAGCGTCAAACACTGGAGATAAAGATGCTAATTACTGGTAAAGTGAAAAACTGAATGGGTGTAAAATAAAAATTCATTAAAAAAAAATATTATTATCAAATGTATATATTTTAACATGTATGTGGTTCTGAAAGTCTTTTCTGAAATATATATTTAACTTAAGATTTCTAAAAATGGTTTCTGGTGACTAAAACATTAAAAACATCAGAAACTGCTCTAAAAGTGCCAATCACTGGAGCACTTACCCTATATCAGTTCATTTACTACCATTTCATTATAAGAAAAATACATTTTTTCTGTTCATTCTTGAAATTTACCTTAAAAACATAGATTTAAAAATAACATGTAATATTGCTAATGTTCTTCTTGTGTTTCTATATTTGTTTACTACAGTTTTTAACATTTTATGATTTAAAAATATTTAAAATACATTAGTATCTAATTTGTTAACGAAATGGTACACAAAAAACTAAAATAGCTTTACCAAACCTTAACAGTACTCTATAGCAAACTGTAATTATTGTATTCTTAAAAACGAGCCTTTTAACTCAGATAAAAATAAAGAATTTACATAGAGAAACATCTCTAAGGCAATGAAATTCTCACCTTTGATCTGGACAGTTTTCTTTGAAATGTTTTAGGTCAAGTTCATTAAGATACTCATGTAAAGAAAAATTCGAAGTAAATGTTCAAAACAACTGACAACCTCATTTTCTTTTTAATGGGTATGACATAGAAACGTTGTTCTTTTACTGAGAGTCCTTATTAAATCTTAATTTTACACTTGAGACTTTTATTCACAAATTAATAAAAGCTTAAAATGTTCATCTTTAGAGCCTCGTGTTTTAACTTAAGTTTGTAGTCAACGCACACTTTACAAAATAATTAAATTTTGTAATGTATATATTTAATCAATAACTAGCTATTAAATTTTAACGACCTTCTACTAGGCCGTTCAAATATTAATAATGCATTATATAATATTTATATGTAGTTTTAATATTCAAACTATTTTAAAAAAATTATGTAATGATATATATGTACAGTAAAAGATATATGTAGAGACTACAGCGAAATTTCAAATAATGACTTGATGAATTAATCACTATATATATTTTTTTTAAAGTTACTGTCGCTGGCGTTTTTTTTTTTTTTTTTTTTTTTTTTTTTTTTTGTCTACGACCGCATTTTCCCACGGTAGGCAAAATCCTCCGCATCATGAGAGGTATCAATGTATGCCGATTACTTGAAGGAAAATATGTAGTTAGAAATTTCTATCGTTTTAATTAACGAAGCTAAAAACGTGGGCTTTATAAAGTTACTCTATTTGACATCTCACAAATAATTTCTTTTATTCTACTTAAGTCATTTTCCACAGTTAAATTAAAATGTTATCAATGGTGTAAAAAAATAAATAAATAAATAAAAATATTATTATTATTATTATTATTAATAATAATTAAATAAAATAAAAAATAAAACAAAATAAATGTCATTGCTGCTATAGATAACAAAGAAATTTATCATCTGCAAATAAAAAGATGTTTTTAATGAAAAAAAAAATGAATTCAGAATGGTAATTAACCGCTTGCATACACATTTTTTTTCTGCTTTTAGAAAATTTATGTTCTTACTGGCAATACCTTATGTTGAGTATCAATTTTTTTTATGTGCTATTTTTCTTTTTTTATGAATAATGAAATATCTAATTCCAGTGTTTTTTACTATTCAATTTTTTACTTAATTTAGAGCAATATATAATACTCTATATATACATTTCTACAGCTAGGTAATCATTTTACACATTCGAAAACATCTGAATTAAAAAAAAAAATTATTATTATTTTAATTTTAAAAAATCTCCTATAGCTTCAATTTCAATTTTCTCCTGCTTACTTCTTAAAAAAAAAAAAAAAAAAAAAAAAAGATTAAATGTACTTGATTTTTCATAAGAGTGATGGATGGTGATGGATTTTTTTATTCCAGTATTTCGAAATATGAAATGTATATATAGAAATGTTTAATTCTGTAACGGTAAAATTTATCAATGCAAAATTAGAAGATGCTTTATGAATGAATTTGAATTTGACTATAAAATATTTTTTTATGTCAAAATATATCCGAAGTATTTAAAAATATGTTTCAAATAAAAAAGGTAAATACAGTTTAATGACAAAAAGAAATGCAGTCAATGGTAAAGATATTATTCCCCCTCCCCATCTCATTTAAAATATTTAATTTTTAGAAAGTTTTTCTCAAGAAAACGTTCAATATAAATTTTTGTTTGTCATTTCCTGCAAAATATTGTTATAAACGCTTACGAGGATGATAATTTTAAACAAGAATAAATAATTCAAATCATAAGCAATGCTATTTTGGATATCAAATTTCCAAGGCTAATCTCAGTTACTTTTTTTAAAAACTTGTTATAATACAAATGTAAATCATAGAAAATATCGCCAAATTAAACGTTTGCCTATAATGGATAACGAAAAATTTCTGTTCCTTAAAAAAATCACGACATTTAAATACTAGATTATTTTTTTTTTTTTTTTAACAAGCAATTATACAAAACAAATTCATCGCCATATAGTGACAAAACATTATAAATACAAACGTGATATTAAATATTATGTATTTCAATTTGACATTAAATATAAGAATTTCTATGATATTGTTCTGCTTTTGTCTTGTGTTATGCACTGTTAATATTCCTATTCAGTAAAAGGCAACACAGCAAATAGGCTGGTAGATCCCAGCAGGGGTTAATAAGCGAAGTAAGTCGGAGGTTCGTGAGCGGAGTGAGCAGAGACCCCCCTAGTTTAATAAAAACAACTATTTTCAATAAATCTATGAATTTTTTAATGCACTTTTTTTTTTTTTTTTTGAGGACGATAATTATTTAAACAATTTTGTAGCCGTCAGAGTTCAGTCTTTTTTCTCGAATGTTGACGATCGGCGGTAAGACGTACCGGTGTAACTGTTCTTTTGACGACGAGTGCTGGATGAGCACTTCTTTCGAATTGATGAAATGTCGTTTGAAGCTCTTGACATGGTTTTGTTTGCTGAGGACCTTTTTGAACTGGTTCTATGCACAAACTGAATAAACTGTACATATATCGAACTTTTCGACTATCCAATTGTACTATAATTGGCCATGCAGCTTTCTTTTTATTGCTTCATTTCTAAACTTTGTAATATACTGTACATAAATCTTCCTAATTAAAATAATTGGATAGTATATAAAGTGCTCGCCATTATTACTTTATATATATATATATATATATATATATATTACGTCGAAAGAAAATGAACGTGTAATTATAATTTGGATTTTATTGAGACTGCACATTTAGTGAAGCATTTTACTACTTTCTGTTTATTCCATAATACACTTTTTTCCCACCATTTTAACGTTTAAATAAATTTCATACTAAGACACTAAGACTTAACAGTCATATAAATATTTAAAACAATATTTATATTTAAATAAATAGTAAATCAAAATAAAATAATTGAAATGGGAAATGATATGCAACCACTACAAACTCAGTAGTTTGGTATTTGGCATGAAACTGCTTTACATCTATGATTTACTGGAAAACACATAGGTCAAAAACAGAATTAAAAAACCTTATGTTTAATCGCAGCAATAATACTTTTCTGTAATAAGCAATTATTTCACCTTAATTGACAAAAATCTCAGGGTTTTTTTTCCCCTCAAAGATGGTTCCCTGAACACATGATACTTAGTCTCGGTAAAGCATGGTACCAAAACAAGAATTTTCAGTATATAGGGTAGGTGCTCCAGTGATTGACATGCTCCAGTAATTGGCATCTTTCCCGAAATAAATAATGAATAAGAAAAAAGAATAAAAACACATGTTTTACGTATAAGAATTTTAGCATTATATGTCAAACACTGAAGCATAAGGTACCAATAACTGGTAAAAATGAAAAACTAGCATTGTCAAACACTGGAGCATAGGATGACAGACACTGATAAAATGAAAAACTGGCAGTGTCAATTACTGGAACACTGAATGGGTGTAAAATAAAAATTCATAAAAAAAATATATATATATGTTATTTTTTTTATCAAATGCATATATTTTAACATATATGTAGTTCTGAAAATCTTTCATGTCATATATTAACTTAAGTTTTCCAAAAATAGTTTCTGATTACTGAAACATTAAAAACATCAGAAATTGATCTAAAAGTGTCAATCACTGGAGCGCTTACCCTACTAAGGTATAACCGTCTGCAAAAACTTTTTTTCTTGAACACTAGGAGCGCCACATGTTATCTAATAAGCACTAAACTGAAATGTTCAGTTAAGGTGCAAATGCAACCAGGGGGGACCCGAAACCGACAAAGTGCGGGCGTAGAAGACGCTGTCGTAGGCAGCGGGTAACCGAAGCGAGGTTTTCAGCTGTTTCAATGTAATTTTCTATTTAGTTTTTATTTATAAAAATGTATATAATGATGAAGATTATTTTAATTCGTTTAAATATAGTGGCCAGAGAAGCGGGCATTGTCTGCTAGTTAAAATAAATGTGTTAATAAAAATGTGTGAAAAGTGAAGTGTAAAAGAAACTGGTTAAATCAAGTATACCCAAACACACCCTTAAAAGAAAACAAATAAAAAGTACATCTGATCAAAAACAAATAAAAAGTACATCTGATCAAAAACAAAAGAAATCACATCACATATACTTCTAAAAGAAGTGCACATACCGATGAAGGTCATAGATAAACTTCAAATAATGTCACAGATCAGATATTGATACTATATTTTTCAACCTATTGCTTCGTTAACCTGAAACGAACAAGAAAAAAGAAACGCTAGACGATCTCCATCTACGCAGCAACTAAGGAAGAAAGGCTACGTATTGATGATGCATTAAGATTGGAGGTGCAAATGAATCGCAGCCCACATGTAAAGGGTTGAAGTTAATGAGTTAGTTTCAGTTTAATGGCAATTACGAACAGTTTCAAACAATGCACAAAAGGCGCGTATGATTGACACCTATAAAAAGACATCAGATTTACTGATTTTGAGATGAGAAATAAGGAAGTCTGCTCGATATCAGCTACGATGTATTGTTAGCTTTGCTTCTTACATGAAAAATATTTGTCATGGTCTGGTCAACCAGACTTCAAATAAAATTAATTGGAAGAATATATCTTTAAGCCAATTTCGAACAAGAAAAGTTTCTAAATTGAGCTTTTTTTTTTTTTATTCTATGTATATGTTTGGGTATAGTTTAGGAATTAGTAGATAACTATATCTACAACTGAATCCTGCTTTAAAAACATACCTGAAAAATAATTGCGTGCAAACTTTACTGAAACTGTCTACATTATTAGTCCACCAGCTCTCTAATCGCTGTAAAAATATCACTATTTCTTCAATAAAATATGCATGTCTAGCTAACTCATTTAACTTGGTCAAAAGTGTTCATACTCACTTTGACTTTAGTCACCATATAATGCATGTTTTTAAATATGTTCATAACCAAATTAAAATCTTAAAATTTGTTTATTACCTATACACATATAGCATGTCTTCTCCACAGAACTTCCTAAGGAAGTCCTGGGAATGTCCTTTACAGATTATCCCGAAATTGTCCTAAAGGGTAGGCATGCTATATGAATAGTATACCTACATATTTATAATTTTATCACATTTATAATGAAATTTAAGAACAATGGTTTAATAAAGGATAATTTTTAGAATCCACATGAAAAAACTCGCTGGCAACCTACGAACCTACAAATCTAAGTCGTTGACCCATCAATTGATATTTAATTCGTGCAATTAGCACTTGGTTAGTTGTGTGTGGGTTCTTAGTTTAACAATGAGGCCCAATAACACATTTCTCTCCATTCGTTTATAGCTATGGTTGCTCTTTCATACATTTTATGGACAACTACGGTTGCTTCACCATAAATAAACAGCGTTTTGAGTACAACAATAACTAAATTTTTTCTTATTTTGACTTACTTTTAAACTTTTGCGTAACTATGAGGAGAATATATAATTTTGTTACACACATTAAAATAATATCAAGAACATAATTTTTTCAAGTGAAAGTACGGGAATAGCATAGCTGCCAACTTGTACTTTTTTTTTTAAATCGGAAATTTTTAATAAGCTTTTTAGCATTTTTCTGTGATTAAACATGATAAATTGTATTGCACAGAATTCTGGTACAAGTTGTCACCTATAGAATAGCAATTAAAAAATAGCAGCGTGTAGCTGCCAATGTAAAATATTCCATATGAGCCAATGGCTCCCAGACGGTCGAGTCATTCGTAATTCATTAACTTGAATGTCAAAGTAAATAAGAAAATGACATAAAATGTAAGAATGACAAAGTATAATTACGTATAATGAATATCCAGACTGTAAATTCCAAGTAAGGGTTGGTTTCCAGTGACCTTCATTCGTTTCATTAAACCTTCTCTTCCAGTTATTATTAAACTTGCAATCATTTTTTAAAATAAAATATATCGTATTTAAAACCCGTTTACCCTTTTTTTTTTTCTTTGTATTTCTATATAAAAATTGAAAAGCCTATAATTTAACTTACATTTGAAGATGACTTTCCTTAACTTTTTATTATTACGAGTATTATTATTATTATTGAATTATAATTATTATATTAAATAAAAAATGAATCTAGGAAATAGTCTTATGTCTGCCATAAAATAAAAAGTGAATACCGCAAACAGCCCTAAGGCTGTCAGAATTGTTTGATATGGTATTACCGATACTGTAATTGACAATTGGAATATTTATATATTTTTGGGATAATAAAAATTTACATATCTAGAATTGTAAAAATAAATATTTACAAAATATTTATATAAATTTTATTGAAATACTCTATCAAGAAAGCAAATTCTACATCATTATTAAAGATAATAATACGTAGAGGTATCGCAAAGTGTTAACTGTTATCGTAAAGTGTCAACTATTACTAAGAAATTACCATGACATTTGGATAAAATTTATTTTGCACGTTAAACTGGTACATATAATTACATATAAGGAATATCTTGAATGTAAATTCCAGGTAAGGTTTGGTTTACAGTGACTTTCATTCGTTTCATTAAACCTTCTCTTCCAGTTATTATTAAACTTACAATCATTTTTTTTTTTTTTAATCTTATGTACACAATGCTGTAAATTACAACTATTAATATTCATTTTTTTTTCTTTGTTTCAGAAAACCCAAGACTGTTGAAATTCCGTTTTAAATTCAATCTGCTAAGTTGTATTACAAAGGCCTTCGACAGTTCAAGAATCGATAGCAGAAAAGTAACTGTGTACGCTGACTAATAGAGAAGCTTTAAAAAATAAAGCTTTGATTAGTTTAAGTAACAATTAGATCAAATAAGATTAAAATAAAAAATTAAATTGGGTAACATTTAAAGTTTTACGATACCAAATCGTACATCATTTAGAATACAATTATTCACTAAATTTCTCTTATATGTATTACTATGCAATGTATGCTAAATTTATTTTGAATATTAGTTTATTTTGAAGTATATAATGTAGTGAATTACAGATATTACTTATGATTTGTTTTGTTTAAGGAAGCTTTAGACTGAAGAAACCTGGTTTTCGACAAAAATTTTCTGAATTCTACAAAAGAGGCCTTTGAAGAGTCAAGAATCGCTAAGAGAATCGTGACTATCTAAAGAAATCTTAAAATTTGTCCTGATTATTTTTAGTAATTATTTATGTTTTACGATACCACTTCCCACATTATTTAGAGTAAAATTATTAACTAAAACCTCTCTATTTGTTACTAATATATTTCTATACAGTACATCTCAGAAACATGCGCTAATGAGAGTTAACTCAATGAGAGTTGGATCTTTGTCTACACTATTAGTAATGAAACAAATAATCTAATCAAATCTAAACTTGAAGATAATTATTAAGCATTGAATTTGGAGTCTTAGATTTTGACATTTTCTTTTAGAATATACTATATGAAAATATCTGCGCATTCCAAATGTGATAACACTAAATATGCATATCCCCTTTAAAGTAACCATTTCTTGAAACAAAATAAATATAGTCGAACCTCGTTAACGTGAATTACTTTTAACATGAACTATTTCCACTATCCCCGTCAAATTGAAGATTAGTTCCTGAGTTACTGATAGCATAAACTACTGATAACATGAATACATTTTTTATTCTTCTTGACACTCACGTTAACGAGATTCGACTGCATCAGTAATTATAACCCATGTATTGCCAGCTACCATATTTTCAGCAATTTCCATAATTATACAAGACATTGTCTTTTAAAATTTCTTAGAGAACTGGTGAATGTAATGTGACTGGGGTGATGGTTGAATAGTTGCATTTCACGAAAGTGTAAAATAAATCTCAACAATGGAATTAATTATAAATTGGCACGTCATTTGCTGAATAACTAGGTCATATTATAGATTTTTTTTTTTTTTTCTTAAACCCGAAACGTTTAGTTTATAACACATAATTAGCATATTATCTTGTATTAATTGCAGAATTTAGTTGATTAAACATTGGATTAGGAGTAATTCCTAAAAATTGATTTACTTCTCTTTTCTTGGAAATATATAATCTTAAGGCTATGGTGGAGATTATAAATCTCTTTTGTAAATTTTAATTTTATAAATAAGAAATTTTATAATTACGTCCATTAAAATAATTGTATTAAATATATTAAAATTTCTTCAAAACTATAATTAAATATAAAATGTTAGTTGGTAATTTTATTTATTCATTCATTGAATATTTTTTTTAATACTTCGGCTTCGCTAATTTTTGTCTAGATCTCATAAAATTTATATTGAAGACACTTTAAAGACACTCAAATATACAGGGGTGTTTGCATTCCGGGTTTTTATTTTCCACCAGTAACTATGAATCGTATTTTTGGTTATGTTAAATTGGTAATTTTTACTGGAAAACTATCAATACTATCACTGTTAAAAATTCTGGTAGCAAATTCCGGGGACACAAACACCCCTGAATACATCAGTGTATTCACTTTATTCTCCTTTAATTTATACTTTTTAAAGCAATTTTAAGTTTTAGAAAAATATAAAATTTACACGAATATTAAACATAAAATATTTTTTTTTTTAATTAACTTGTCAATGGATCCCCAAAGCAATATCCAAATATGTTAAAATTATACATTTGAACAATATTAATGGAAAACATAGAGGAGGTGTAATTTAAATTTAGTATATCTGGCGCATTTTAAAAATCTTTAAAAAGAAAAAAATTCTAAATTTTACTTTTTTAATCCAAAAGTCTCAAAATAATTTCAATATACTTGATATTGTTATATTTTAATACACATACACAGGCCTCGTAACGTCTTTAAAATTTATTTTACAGTCTTTTTTATTGTATTGTCGCCACTGTTTAAAATCAATATTTTTTTTACATAATTTAATATTCAAATATATTGAAGAAAAATTTCTTATTGACGATAGTGGCGACAATATAATTAAAATTTTAAGAACGCTGCAAGGCTCGCATACATAGAAAATTTCGTAATTTTAAGACTAATTTATAAAATACCTTTATAATATCACCATGCACTTGAAACGCATAGTTTAAAATTTACAACTGCTTCTCAACATGTGAAGGTTTACCCTTTGGCTATTTTACCCTGCGATTACCACAAATGTGAAGGGGGGGGGGAGTAACTTTTCTCATCATTTATTCTTATTTTATAAATACATATTTAAACAATTAAAACAGGAATAAACTACTACGTCAGAAACGCCAAAGAAAAATTATTGAGGTGCATACAGCTGTTTCGGTAGCCTAAAGCGTACCGTCTTCAGTGCAAAAAGAATTCTGAATCTGGAGAAGTGCTCGTCTATATAGGAGAGGGACGGGATTAAGTTCAACCAATAGGATTACGGAAGAGGTGGGGAGTGTGGCCAATAGGAATTAAGGAATGTGTAGCTGTGTAAACAGTAGAAAAATTAAGAAAATGTGGACTGAATGTAAAATTTTCAACAATCAGACAAATAGGGAACAGCGAAATCACAATTTACAAGGTTTTTAAAATTTTTATAAATATGAAAAGCTTCAAAGAAATCGAGTTTATGAATGGATTTAGGTCTGCAAATTATTTTAGCTGAATTAAATTTAAAATTATGATTTAATGGTTACATTTTTTCACTTGCCCTACTGTTATAAATGTGTGTAAAACACTATTTTTATACGGAGTTGCTGGACGGTTGCTGCGATTTTAAAATAGGGATAGATTCACCAAAATCTGTACTTTTTGCGCGACAGTGACCTATAACATGTATATAAATTTTCAGTTCAATTAGATAAGGCATTTAGACGCTATCATACTTAAAATATTTTAAGCCCGTAAGCCGTAATGATAAGATATTTTTCTTTGTGTTCCAGCAAAAAAATTGTTGGTGCTAGATTCAACAAAATCAATTGGGCTCATTATACGGTAACCTATAACATACATACAAACTTTCAGCTCATTCGAACAAAGTGTTTAAACATTATCGTGTTCATTGACATACACACATAAATGCATCATCGTAAAAATAGCTAAAATGAACTCAGGAGACCTCAAAACGTATAAATACACCAAAATCTCAAATTCGAATTTTTTCAAAATTACAATACTTTTCTGACATGTGTATGTTCGGAAAGTAATAAATCTGAAAAGAACAGAAGACTTTTTAAAATTTGCAGAAGAAATGGTTTTAAAAAAGTGTAATTGGGACAAGAGGGGCTCGGAAATAATTCTTTGCCTATCGCCTAAGTTACTTCTAATCGGGTCCTGCCAACAGATGGCCCGCTTTTTCGGCGTCCGCCATCCTCTTAAATACGAATACACCTTATTAAATAAAGAAGCATATTTACATGTGAGCTAGAAATTTTTTGAATCAACATATCTGGGAAAAAGCTTTTAAGTTAAAATACATTTAATAAAATATTTGTACAATATGCTGATTCGATGGCATGTGAAAAACAACATGGTGCTAGTATACTATAAGTCAGAATACACGTCACATTTTAATAAGTTGTCAGAGAATATTAATAAATAAATATCTCGTCAATAAAATTTAAAGACTTAATGCAAAACAGATTTAAGGAGAAAAATTAGCAAGTTGGCAGAAACATTTTCTTATAATAGTAATTATTTTATTATTAGCATGTACTTTTATTTATTTTCTAATTTGATTTTTAAAAAAAGTTTGAACTAACACTACATTTAAGTTTCATATTAGTGAATTTTCTTTAGTTTCTTGTAATAGTGCGAATTAATTTTCCTTATAACATGAAATCATTGAAAGCCCGTGAAGCATGGCAGAAATTTTAAAACTGGTTGGACAACACTGCTCTATGACATCTTTTCTTTGAATATAATTCTTTCAATATTTTGATATTCTAAGAAATAAAATGTAAAAAAGAAACTACAGTTATTAAGGTTAGACATGATTTTTTTTGTATTGTAATAACGGGTAATCACTCATGCGGAAAATGTGTATTATCTCCACCTGCAAACGCAATAGAGTGACCTGAAAAAATACATTAAATTTTCTAATGAAATAAAACGGCTCATCATTTGTCTATGAATACAGAAGAAAAACCCATCGTAAAAAAATTTAATATTAGAGTTGTAATGCATCAATGTGCCGTTAACAAAGAATTTATTTTATAAAGTGTCTACAAATTATTTTTGATGGTACTAAAGCTACTTTTACATTAAACAACATAGATCTTATATATATATATTCAACGTTATCATGATTTATTATTAAATAAACTATCTATTGTCGCAAAACACAATTTGTATCTACACCAACGTTTTTTTAAAAAAAAAAGAAAGAAAAAGAAATTTTTGGCAATAATTGAATTGTTTTTTACTTTATTTGAGACTATACTGGGTGCATCATAAATTTGTTTAAATTCAAAAATTCATAATAAATGAAGTAATATTCGGAAAATACTTCGTTTTGTGGGAATATTATCTGAGAGACATTCTTTAGATTTCCGAGTATTAAATACGAACACGCATATCTGTATATACGTTGTAACAAAGTAGCAGAAGTTACAAGAATAGGTAATAAAAATACCACCTAAATTCCCAATAACCAAAACGAATTAATAACTAAATTAAATAACCTGTGACATCTTAAAAATTTTTTTTTTGAAAAGAGTTAACACAGCTAATAAATTTAATAAACATATGAAAAGATCTACCATATTTTCCAAAACAGTATTCCTATAAAATTGTCGTATATGGTTACTGAAATAAGACCATTAAATAGAGAGTGAATACATATGAATATTAATATTTACATATATATATTTATTTATTTTGCTAGAAAAGCTAATATCTTGATTTACTTATTTTGTTATAATCCATGTAGACATGCTTCATTTTGTGAAGATTATTTAAGTTAATTTGGTTGTATTTAATTTAATTATTTATTTTTTAAATCTCTCTTGCTTTTTTCACTTTCTTACACTCAATTTAATTATTTGAATGCAAGATCGGGAAACCCGCAGAAATTTTTACTTTAACAGCTCCAGCGATTAAAATTTTGCATAATGGTTCTCAGCTATAAAGATGGTTTGCCCTGAAGATATATTTTTATAGTTGTGAGCTTTTTCCCCAACCAATTTGTCTTAAAATGTATTTAATAAGTCTTCTTGAGTATATTATCTCACTACTTGTATACTTCTTGGTTTTGGTACAGTTTCGATTTAACGTAAATTATCATATATTATATTGAAGATAATTATCGAAGAATAAAGTTACGGTAAGTTTGTTATTATTTTAAATTACTATTTGAAAAATCAAATTTAATAGAGTTAGTAGTATAAATTATTTTCATTTTTGAACTAAAGTCATCACAGGATAATTTAATTTAGAAAAAATTAATTCTGATTGATCTCTATTCTAAGTGTAACCAAAAGAGAATGCTTACATACCATACTGAGATGTTTTGTGCAAATCAAACTATTAATAAAACACATGGCTGGAAATGAATTCGTCATTCGATACCGGCAGCATGCTATCGTTACCCGATGTAGCGTCGATGGATGGTCGCATGGCGGATCGAACAATGATAAAATGTGTACTTGGGACTATTAAGTAATCAAATTTTCGCGGTAAAATAATTTTAAATAATGTCTACAAAATACAAATGTATGTGTATTTTTATAATTAAGCAAAATTTTATTATTATTTTATATATATATATAAAGCTTTAAAAATAGACTTTTCAATAGTAAAAATTATGTGTGAATTTCAGTCATTTTCAAAAGTGCTACCGTACGGAACAGAGATTAACACGTTGAGCGCCATGCAAATTCTTAAGGAAATATCAGTCAAGCCACGCGCGCTGCTTAGAAGCGTATTATGTTTCCTGTGTTTTTTTTTTTTTACCGTCTTTCAATAAAATCTATTAAAATACCTTAATGATATAATCCTTCAATAAGTAAAAATTAAGTAAATTTTAAATAAATTGTCAGTAATTACTTAAAACTATGTATTTTTTTTTTTTAGTTTTATATCATATTTTACACTGTCAGCCACCGATGGTTGACGCGGCCTAAACGGAAAGTTCAGTGTCAGCCACCGATGGTTGACGCGGCCTAAACGGAAAGTTCAGTGTCAGACACCAATGGCTGACATGGCACTCAAAGTGTTAATTGTTATAATAACTAATTAAAATAGCATTTAGAGTATTCGAAAGCATAATTTCAATCGTTACTGACTCTATTTTGTTATTTTACATATGATTTCCCGAATTAACTATACACATAGATTTTATAATGTAATAATAATAAAATAAATTGAAAAAATAAATTTTTTAGAGCTATTTAAACTTTCAAATATACGTTTGTACCCCTGAATGTACGTACATTAATGTCATGTAAAGAATTTTTTGCGCAAACCTGCGTCTTTTCAAAATAAATGTACTTAAATATTTGTTGACCTGTTTAACGAATCCAAAAATTGCTCTATCACAAAAGATAATTTCCTAAATCTCTGAAGAAGGTTATAAAAAAATTTTTTAATAGTAATGTTAGTGTAACTTTTATATAAAACTTTTTCAATAAAACTGATTTTAAAATTTGAAATTTTTGTAGAATTAACATAAATTCACATAACACAGGGCGACATGTAAAATTTTGATTTTATAATTTTGACTGATCTTTATGTTTTACGGTGTGCTAAAACCGAAAATGAAGTCAGTTTTTCTCTATCACGTATAGATTTTTGTCAATGTAGGGTGCCTACCAATAGAATTTCTTCCGTTACTCTTCCACTAGTATAATTATATGGTAAGTTTTTAGTATGTTTTCATGATTAATTAATCATGGATACCTACTGTTGTAATAGCGCAGCACTACTGCGATGTAAAACCATATTAACCAACCAACCAACCTATTGATATGATGGTATATGTAAGAAATTGTGTCGGTATTCACCCTGTATTGACAAAAATATGTACGTGATAGAGAAAAATGGGCTGCATTTTCAGTTTCAGCACATCAAAAAACAAAGCTCAGCTAAAATCATCAAATCAAATTCTGTCATCTTCAATTTTGTAGGTCTGTGTAATTAGTATTGTTTCTATATCTCTAAGTAATGAAGACTTTTCCAGCATTAAATCTTGCGTAAAACACTTTGCACATAAATAAGAGAAAAGTCTAAATCAATTGACAATAGTTTAAACATTTGAGAAAGTAACTATTTAAATATATATATATATATATATATTTTGAAAACCTTTTGAAAGATCGCATCAGATGTAACCAAGTATCACATGAAGAACTAGCAAAAAGATGATTCATATATATTGAAAACCTTTTCAAACATGGAAGAAGATTAAACCAAGTATCACATAAAGAATTAAAGAACATGAATAAAGATTTTTTAAAAAAATTAAGCAGTCTTTGATTAATATATACAACATCAATACTTTTTCAAGGGCATAGATTGAATGTTGATTGCAAAATAGGTGTTATTTCTATTATACTGTATGCAAATTGTTGAAAATGTACAGTATGCTATGCCCAATAACACCCAGAAGACAAGAAAATAATATAAAACTCAAAGACGAAGAGGAAAAACCAATATATATATATATATATATATATATATATATATATATTAAATGTCTATGCATCTCAAATGTCAATACATTCTTTGAAATGTCTATCTACAAATTTTCAACTCAATCCGCATTTTAATTACAGCTACAAGTTGCTCTAAATAGGCCAAGTTTAATCAAGATCATGCTGAACATAATATCCACAGCTTTTAAAATAAGTAATATACACAGAAATAATAAATGGTTGACTTCTGTAAGAAAAACCTCTGTTAATAACTTAAAAAAAAAAAAAATAAATAAATAAAAGGTATACCTATAACAAAATGGTATAATAAACTATATCTATTTTTAAGCCTAGAAACTTATTTCTGGAATACCAGAGGGCAAACCAGGAAATATTCCAGTCCAAAAGTGCGCCCAGGCACACACATTGAGAATTACTGCTTTAAAGTGAGACATTGTATACTTAGAACACAATTTGTGCGATCAGATATATAGTTTAAAAGTATTAGTTAATGTAGAACCAAGCAAGTATAAATTATGCTAAAAATCCCAGCAGTTATTCTCTTTCTTTTAAACTTTATTTCACAGATGTGTTTTACTTAGGATAATGGTGAAAATGGTAAGCTAGTAATTTCTACTTATGTACTCAGTATAACAATTAAAGATTATTTTATAACCTTCCGTAATAACAACAAACATGTGTATTTACTTCAAACTTTGCAAAAGAATAAAAGAACTTGCTCAATACAATTTACTTCAAAGTTGAAAGCGTAATTTTTTCTATTGAATATACTAATGAAACAAAACAGAAATGAATAGTTTTGTAAAAGTTTAAAAATTTTGTCTATACCATCTACACAAAAAAGAAAAATAAGAAAGTTTATTTATGAAACAGTATTGTTAAGATATATATGTTCATAGTTTCCAAAATAAAACATTAAAACTGTGCAATCTTCTAGTAAAACAAAGTAAAATTAGACAGCCTTGCGTTCTATTACTTCTTTTCATTGGTTAAGTAATCGTACATTTAAAAAAAAAATCATTAGCCTTGGAGATTCATAATTTGACATCACCGTACACGCGAAAACTACTACGCCTAAGCATTGTTTACGTTCGTAAGCACGAAGCACAAAATAAAGTGAATGAATCAAATGGAATGCTGGGACGAATTCCTCTAACTCATTCCGGTTTTCAACCTCGAGGGAAGTGAAAAAAAACTGGGAATACCAGAAAAGAAATCCTTCACTTCGCATATGGCTGGAGGCTAAATATGAAGCTACGATTTACGTTCCGGGCAATTATGTTTTTAGAAAATGTATACCTTCGATACGATACACCTATAGAGAAAAATCTGACACGACCTAGTCAACTGTTAGATGAAATACGCTTTCACTTTTGACATTGATAAATAAGAGGGAAAGGGAGATATTATTTGACTTCATATAACGCAGTCGAATTCGCTAAATGCAGCTAAAAATGCTGCAGTTCGTTCTGCAGCAATTCGTTATATGGAAAAATCGTTAGAGTTTTTTTTTTTTTTTTAAATAAGACTTTGAAATATACATAAACAATTTTTCATTTCATAATTGCATTAAATATCAAGTAAAAATTAAGTTATGCATTTGCCTTAATTATTCTAACTAAGCAGAAAATGATTGGTGGAAAATTTTACAGAAGATAATGTGCTTGGGAAAATTCGTTAAATAGATATTCGCATTTTATAATACATTGAAATGCATATAAAAACTATTTTTAAATTCGTAAGCATTAAATATTATGTAAACTGGCTGGCATATGTGGAGTCTATTCAGTTCTCTATCACATTCTTATTCTCATAAATTTCTACTATGAGGTATACTCAATAGATGCCAACATTGTGAATTTTAAAATCAGTATTTTTAAAAAGGTATCTGTCATATGTGTTTTTCATGAATAAATAAAATTAAACTGAAAACATTCACAAAAACTTTCCGGTATGAAGTCTCCGTTGAAAATATTGGAGTTCATGCACCTATGCATACTACATTCGTTTTCACAGAAATGAAGTTTATAGATCACTCGGCACGGTTACAAAATGATATGCCTACTCATTAAGCTATCTAAACTCTGCTTCGATACATTTACCTTACCTTAATTTGTTGTATAAGTATTAGGGTCCGTTTCATATTTCATTTTTTTCATGCCACTCCATAGAATACGAGTATCCAATACAACAGTCATCGCAATGCAAGTTTATGTGAAATTTTCTCCTATTCTTCCATATTCAGAAAATTGCAAATTTTGAATAACGTAGGAGAAACCAGGTTTGATTGGCACAAGGGGCTAGTTAGCAATCTGCTTTTATTTCTTATCACAGTGAAGGTAGAGCGCTGTCATTTTACTAGTGGGAATGCATGAGAATGTGCACCATTCACCATAAATTCAATCTGACTGGAAGCGCCATGACGGAAAAACCTCTATTTCATCATTTTTTTGACTGGTGAGTAAATCTTTTCATTGTTCATATTTTTGGTCTGGTGATTCTGCAGATCAAATTGAGGCACAACTTATTGCAGTTTTCGAAAGAATGCTTAACTGTTGTTGCATACATGTATCATAATCTATTTTTTCTTATGTTTGGGATTCTGTGATATCCAATATTACGTATCCCTGTGGGGCTACTTGGCATAGTTAAATATGGAGTCTGCTGGCATAGATATAATGTCGCTATGGCATTGATTAACTTTACTTAATGATACTTCAGAGACTAAAAAAACCTGTCCAAGATGAAGAGTTTTCACCCTCACGATGAAGATTTTCAGTTGACAGTTCCTATAAACTCCGGAAAATCTTTAAGGTGCCGAAAGGTCATATAAAACAAGACCAAAAACGAATCCTCCATAAAGTCAAGAGCCTTCTGACCATTCTGAATGCGAAATATGTGACTTTGTTTTGCTAAAATACCAATCCCATCAGTACCTTTAAAGAAAAAAGTCCTTCCGGCTTATTCGAAAGGCTAGGTTGATTTCTTTTTCCTTGTCAAGTAACCGTCATTTTGTTTCAAAATGGCGGGTACAAATTATTAATGGACTTAGTAGAAATATTGATGTAGGCTACCTACATATGGAGTTTTAAGCAAATTGGTTCATAAATACCTTTTTATGTGAATTTAAAATTTTGAAGTGGCCGGCGCTGGGAAACAAGATGACAAATATATCAGATGCATTTGTGAGATAAGACTACAGTACAAATGTAATTGGAATTAATTCAGAATCTCAAAAGTTATCGTGTTGAAAAATTAAGTGGCTGCCACTTGGATCAAAATGGCAGAGAAAGTTGCTCAGTTAATCTAAAATAATGTAGCAAATTTGAAAATAATATTTTTTTTTTTTTTTTTTTTTTGTAGAGATTCTTTCAAAGAGGCTTAGTTAACAAAATGTTACTTTTCTGCATTTCTAGTTTGTTTTCGCGTTAAAATAGCCTAAATTTCCATTAAAAACGCATTAAAAATCTCCAATAAAGCAAGTAATGGGTTTGGTGCCAAATTTGGCAACTTTTCCTCCTTGGCGACGTTTTGGCGGCTTTTTGAGAGAAAATCCTTATTATTGATATACCAAACATGGACGCTGTAACGTGATTGGTTCCCCAGTTTCGTGAAATTTCTAGATTTTTCTGGTTTCGATAAAGGGGTATAAAAGGTGGCCGAACGCGCCAAGTCAGCCAGTCGCAGTTGAGTTTCGCCAAACGCTTGCATTGCTATTGAAGGAGTTCTGAACCTCTTTGAATGAGACTTGTTTTATGTTAATGCTTTGATACTGTTTGCACTGTGAATTTGTTGTTGACAGCTGTTATTTAAGTTGTGTTTACTGGTGAAACTGATGTTGATACCTGCTTTATAGACTTGTATTCTTCTGGAATTTTCTATAAATGAACTACTGAACTTTTGCAATTTTCGCCTATCATTCTCGGAAAACTTACGAACCCGTAAGTACGTAACAATATTTGTAAAATAAGTCCACTGTCCAACTTTGGTTTAAATAAACTCAGTATTTCAAAAGTTATTGCGATAACAAATTCTCAAGTAGCAGCAACTTGGAAATAAACTTGCCCATCGAAATCATAGTTGTTTGAGTGATAAATCCATTTTTCAACTTTTTTTTTAATTGATTAAGTATTTCAAAAGTTACCGTGATAACAAATTTTCAAGTGGCCAACCACCTGGAAACAATAGAGTGGATCAAGTTGCCGAGCAAACACATCCAAGATATTTAAAGCATAGGTTCACTGTCCAACTGCGATTCAAATCAGTGCAATGTTTCAAAAGTTATTGCTCTGGCAAATATTCAAGTGACAGTCTAAGTGGCTGCAACTTCGAAACAAAATGACGAAACAACTTGCCCAGTTAAATCACCAATATATTTGTACGATAAGTTCATTGTCCAGTTCTAGTTCAAACTAAATCAGTATTTCAAAAATTATCGTCATACGAAATTTTCAAGTGGCATCACTTGGAAAAAAAGTCGGAGTGACATGACCAGCGAACTTATCTCTGATATTTGAAAGATAAATCCATTATACAAATTTGATGCGAATTCATTCAGTATTACTAAAGTTACCATATTGACAAATTTTCAAGTGGCCGCCACTTGTAAATAAAATTGCGGATTAAGTCACCAAGTGAACTTATCCAAGATATTTCTACCATAAGTTCACTATCCAACTTTTATTTGAATCAGTTTAGTACTTTAAAAGTTATCGTGATCGCATATTTTCAAGTGGCAGTGTGATTTCAAGTGGCTGCAACTTGGAAACAAGTTGTTGGAACAAATTGTTCAGTGAACTTATCCAAGATAATTATACGATAAGATCCCTTTTCATCTTTGGTTCGAATTGAATTAGAATTTAAAAAGTTATGTTTATAAATTTTCAAGTGGTAGCCTAATTTCAAGTTGTCTCGCTAAGTTTATAACATCTGCACTTTGTTAAAAATGACAGATAAAGTTTATTAATAAAGTTGATTGAGACACTTATATGGTCTATATGTACATCAAAATTCAAATAAATTCGGAATATGCTTTTACAAATTGAGTTTGAAATTTTCAAGTGGTCTCCACTTGAAAATAAAATGTTGGAGCAACTTGGTTAAGAAACTCATCCAAGATATTTATAAGATAAGTTAAGATACTGTCCAAATTTGGTTCGGTTAGGAGTATTATTTCAGAAGTTATTATGATTTTAAATTTTCAAGTGGTAGCCTGATTTCAAGTGGCACAGCTTAATTTAAGATATCTGCCACTTTATTAAAAATGGCGGATACAGTTCATTAATACACTTCATTGAGATCCTTATGTGGTCTGTATTTACATCAAAATTCAAACAAATTCGGAATACGCTTTTTACAATTTAAATTTTCAAGTGGTCTCCACTTGAAATCAAAATGGCGGAGCAACTTGGTTAACAAACTTATCTAAGATATTTATAAGTTAAGACACTGTTCAAATTTGGTTCCATTTGGAGTATTACTTCGTAAGTTATCATGGAGTTAAATTTTCAAGTGGTAGACTGATTTCAAGTGGTCCAGCTTATCTTAAGATATCCGCCACTTTATTAAAAATGGCAGATAAAGTTCATCAATAAAGTTCTTTGAGATATTTGTAAAAACTCTGTATACATCAAAATTAAAAAAAAAATCTGAATACGCTTTTTACAATTTGAATTTGAAATTTTCAAGTGCTCTCCACTTCAAAACAAAATGGCTGAGCAACTTGGTTAACAAACTCATCTAAGATATTTATAAAATAAGTTAAGACACTGTCCAAATTTGGTTCGATTTGGAGTATTATTTCAGATGTTATAGTGATTTTAAAATTTCAAGTGGTCGCCTGATTTCTAGTGGCCCCGCTTAACTTAAAATATCTGCCACTTTATTAAAAATGGCGGATAAACTTCATTAATAAACTTCATTGAGACCTTTATGTGGCCTGTATTTACATCAAAATTGAAGCAAATCTTGCTTTAAATCTGCTTTTTACATTGTTGGTTTGAAATTTTCAAGTGGCTGCCACTTGAAAACAAAAAGCCGGAGCAACTTGGTTAACGAACTCATCCAAAATATTTATAAGATCAATTCACTGTCCAAATTTGATTCGATTTGGCGTATTATTTCGGGAGTTATCGTGATGACAAAATTTTCATTATAGATAGATAGATAAACGAAGTGATTGCAATAGGTCGATTTCTAAAAAAATCAACCTAAAATAATGAAACCCGTGGTAATGAAATTCGTATGTCTACCAAACTCAAAAAGATGGAAAATTGTAGATATAAATTGGGACTCGGGGCTAGTTGGCATAATTGCAAGACATTAGGGGAAATATTTTTTGAGTTGTTTAAACATGTATTCAACTGATGGGTCATACATAATTTTGTAGCTAACGAGTTAAGCTTCCCGATACATTAGTTATTATTTCTCAAAGTACTGCACAAAAAAAAAAAAAAAAAAAAAAAAAAAATTAAAAATCAAAAACCGAAATCTATGCCAACTATGCTCCGGTCACCACTACAAAGTTTTCAAAATAGAATACCCAACGTTAATCATGTTCTTTCCAGTATCATAAATAATAATATTTTAAACTTGTGAAAGATTTTTACAAGGAAAATACTCCTCATAATACACATCTACGCAAAATTTTGCGCTATAATCGTAAATTTTAAATAACTTACCAAGTTTTCGAATAATAGTCAATGATTTCTAGTGAATGATATTTATGCTTGCATGAAAAATGATATTTTAAAATTTGTCCAATATTTTTAAGGTCAAAATAGTCCCAATAATACACGTTTGTATGAATTATTTTTATATGTTAAGAAAATCATAAATTTCCCAAAATTTACGAAGTTTTCAAATACTAATGTTGAAAAACAAGTAGGATTCTTCACAATGTTATAAGTGATATTTTAAAATTTCCGACATATATGTGATCATTTGTTCTTGAGTCATCCTGTACACAGAATAATTAACACCAGTGGACGGACACTACCACGATTTTATTATTTTCCAATTTCTGAGACTTCGAAACATGTTAAAACATCAAATTTTCAATATGGTATGTAAATTTTCAATGTGGGTTCCTCTTAAAAGAACACATATGTAATTTGAAAGAAGAATAATGCTCTGTCTTAGTTAATTTCGTTAACAGTAACCCTTGAGCCGCATCCTTATGGTCTATGGCAAAAATCATTTTTAAACTTCCGAACATTAAAGAATTAACTTACTCGGAAGCAATGAATATTACACAATGTAAAAAGGCAATTAATTATAAAGATTTCGCCATTTTACCAAAAAAAAAAAAAAACTAATGTTTCCTCTTTGAATCCAACAATTAACAAATTTGTATTTTTTATCAGTATACTTTTAGAAACAAATACATTTCAGTGTTCATTGCAGTTGTACAAGCTCCTGTTCTCCTATTCCAACTATTATATAAAGCTTTCTCAAATCTTCTAGTCTCTAGTGTCTTTGATTCTTCAGGAAAATATCTCTGGACATTTCATGGCATGCTTCTATTTTCCTCCATGGTATTATAACAGAACTCGTCTTCATATGTCTCTGCTGTAAGCAGGATTCTGGATCTGGATGGATCTTTCTTCTGGTGAATCTCTCTGTGCATCGTCAAGCTTTCCCCTGTGAACATCGCCGATAATTCTTATATATATAGTTGACTGAATTTACGATCTTTGCAAAAATTGTTTTAATCTGAAGATGCTATATATTCATAGCTTAAAACCTCGTTTAATATGAAAATTATAAATATAATTTTAACCAAATAAATGACTATGTACATGTTCTGAAGTACTTTTTAAGTGCCTTTTAATACATCACTAAGTACATGTAATTAAACATCTGCTCATTTCATAAGAGAAAATGTTTATTAAAAAAATATATTTATAATAGTAGTAATAATCAAATACAAAAAATATATAGATATAGGAGTATTGCTTTTCCTTTTGTAGTGTAAATTTTCTGTATGAGTATTCATCAAAAGAACTCATCAAAACCTTTAAAAGAAATAGTTGAACCATTTATCTATGATAAACAAGATTATAGGTTTTTTTTTAACAACAAAAAGAAACATTTCTTCACATGTCTGCACAAAATTGATTATCTTTGAACATTTAGTGTCACACTATTCCGAGAGGAAAATGGACTACGTTCATCATGGAAAATAATTTTAATAAATAATTTGTGCTGCGGGAATTTGTAGATATAATAGGAAAATACAGAAGAAAGTCTTGCTGTGTACACAATATAACCAGTTTTTCTGTTATTGCAAATAATATTTTTTTTCCCCTGATATTTCCCCTGTTATCATTGTATAACACTGTTGGTGCACAGCTTTTACTCCCCCCACCCCCATTCGAATTCATGCAGTTAGTGTTTCCAAGGTCTCTATTTCAGAATAGTTCTTGAAAAATCCCATTTTACATCATTAAACATCTGAAAATGCATTTTTTTTAAAAGGGGGAGGATATTTTGGAAAAATAAAGTGAAAAATCATTCAAATTACAAACGAAAAAGGTTTGTTAAACAGAATACGCATTTTCGCTATTTGGAGTTTTTTTTTTTTTTTTTTTACAAGGAATTTCTTAAAATAATCTTTTTTCATGTAAAAGCTAGCAAATTGGATAAATTCGTAAAATAAAGGTAAAACTTGACATGTAGTAAATATAATAAATTCAAGTTATTAATTTTGAAAAATAATCGTAATACTTAAATATGTATATATCTTCCAAAAGATATTTATACACATTAAATTACAATCGTTTGCTGCCCGAAGTGCACAACGTTTTTCTTTAATCCTTTATCTACCGAGGGTAATTAAAAAAAAAACATTAATTTATAAAGTGTATAAAATCAAATTTATGGACGAAATGTCAAATGTATTTGCAAGAACAGAACGTATATACCTCGCTTTAATCTCACTATACGGCACTAGACGCTACATGTAGCCATTTCTGTTCCAGAAAGGATTTTATAGAGTGCGTTCTTTAAGTGCGTTCTTTAAGTACGATCCCCAAATCTAAGCAGCACCAGTTTATGTCAAGGTCCAACTAAATACCAAGTTTGGTTAAATTTCGTTCATTGGTTCGTGAGATACAGCGTCCACAAAATTCGTGATACACACACACAGACACACAGAATGACATTTTCTAAAAACAGTCGAATCGTGTTCAGGACATCCCAAAACGTGCAAATCCATCGAAAACTGGAGTTCGAAAATTTTCACGAATCCAATACTTTCTCTATATATAGATATAGAAGAAAGTAAAAATACATTTTAATCAATATTAAAATGTTTTATGCTAGATTAAAAATAATAATTTATCTGGAAAAAGCAATGTATTATAAAAGCTACATTCGTCGATGCTTATATCAGAAATGTTAATTAAAATTTGATTTTTACTTTTTTACTCATATTTATACATTTGTAATTATTTCCTCTATTACAAGGTAAAATATTTATATGTGGAAGTAAATTTTTTATTTAACTTTGATTAAATTGATAAATATCATTTACTTCCTTTTAAGAGTTATCAAGTAGATCTTTTAAAAAAAAAAGTGATCTGTGATAAACCACTAGTGCATACAAAAGCATTATACTTAAGCGAAAATAAATTACTGCTTTGTCTGTTTTGACTTCTTTCTTTAACTAATTAGGAGGTAAGATCTAAAGAGACTTTAAAATACCTATCACTCAGGAAGTTAAGAAGTGTAATGAGGAAAGACAAAATATATGCTTAATAAAACAATGCACACAACAGCAAATCAAAATGGTAAACTCGGGAAAGAAATAAGTGAAGCCTGTATCCATATTTGTGTGACACAGAATTAAATTAATAGGTTGCACTTGTGTGATTATTTCCCCATTAAATCGCGATCATAAATTATAAGTAAAGTACATTTTATAAAGGTAGCTTGGTGAAACAATGGTAGTTAGTTGATAAATAGCGTAAAGGAACAATAAGTCACGGGGAAAAAAATATCATGATGAAAAAAAAAAAAAAAAACTTTGCAATTTAATGTTATTGACAACAATAATATACAACAGCTGTTTCAGATAAAACTAATAACGCACAAGATTTTATCAGGCAACGCTATAATCCTAAACTTTGTGTTTTTCTTTCTTTCTTCTTTTTTTATTTTTTTTATTTTTTTTACTTACAAGCTTTTACTATATTTTATTGCCATATGTCAATGGTATCACTCATATCAAAACTTTCCATCTTCCCACAAAAGGAAAAAAATAAAGAATAAAATAATTAGCTTAATCTTTATTACAATTTTTTTTTTTTTTTTTTTTGTTTCTTTTTCTTTAAGTAAGATAAAATGAAAGGCAAAATATTTACATACTTAGACATTAAATACTTTACAGGTTTCTTTATAATGTTTAAGTTTCGTGACACTGTAAGGAGGCTATGAATGAATAATGGTCTAAAGGCCCATCTTTGGCTTTGCTGACCCTAATAATGCAATTTTCCTCATTGTGTTTACATATTCTAAACACTAATAATAAACTAAATGTTTTTTAATATTATTATTAACATAGATTATACAAAGTAAATTGAAGGCAATCGCTTATAGGATAAAGTGGGCGCTAAAAAGGGAGGGTTAAATAAAACACAGATGCATTTTACAGATTTTAAAACTGCATTCATGATTTGAATATAGCTGAACACCAAGGTTAGTCATGCATAGCTTTTTAAAGAACCTTAGGTAATTAAAAAAAAAAATCAACAATATTGTTTAAAATAATAATAATAATAATAAGTAGTATCTTAATAATGTAAAAGTTTCAACGTTCTTATTAAACATCTGCTTACAAAAATATCTTTTTTTTTTTAAAGAAAATATTACACAATAAAAAAAAAAAAAAAAAAAAAAAAAAAAAAACATTATGCTTAATATATGTATTGTTTCTTAAGAAATTTTACTTAACTAGTAGGTTAATTTTTTAATGAGCTATTACAATTTAGTGAATAAATCTCTCAAGACATCTTAGTCGAACGCATACTTTTCCAAATATATATGATATGCTTCTTTTGTGATTAGAAGTTTAATTCTGAAACTTACAACTTAAGAAATCATCATTAGATGTATTTTCAATCGTGCAGTGCATTACTAGCATTTTAATTTACATGTCATTATGTAATTTTTAATTTTAGAATTTTTCTGGAATTTTTTTTTTTTTTTTTTTTGGGGGGGGGGGGGGGAATACTATATTTTCTTATCAGTAGACTTCCTGAATTGAAAAATGCTTCTACTTATTCAAACTAGTTTAGAAAAAATAGGCATTTATTAAATGAAATATTACTAATATTAATTTCTTCTATATTCAATAAACGAGAGTATTCTCTTAAACTTTTAGACTTCTAGTTTTTGATAGATTTAAACGTTGTGAGAGATCCAGAATACGATTTAACAGTTTCTAGAAAGTGTCTGTGTGGGTGTGTCTGACAAATATTTTCTGTGAATTTTAATTTGAGAACTAACGCAGTGAATTTCATACAAACTTATATATTGTTGCACTTTGACATAAATTAAAGCCTTCCAATTTTAGGTGAAAATCGATTAACAGGTGGAGTAGCCGTTCCGTCTTTACATTTAATATGTAAAAGTACAGGGCAAAATTTATGAAAATTGCACAATGAAAATTATTTTAAACCAACCACTGTGAAATTAAAAAGAAGTATTAAAAGGCACTTAAATAAGCACTTTAAAACACATACATAACCATTTATTTGGTTGAAATGATATTTACAATTTTTATATTAAACAAAGCTTTCCACTATGAACGCACATTTTCAGGTTAAAACTATTTTTGCACCATATAGTCAACTACCTATAGTAGGATTATCGTCGATGCCCACAGAGAAAAGCTTAACATTGCGTAGGGAGATTTCACCAGAAAAAGGATCCATCTGGAATGCCGCTTGCAGCACAAACGTAAAAAGACTCCGCATACAACATCCGTCATAACACCATCGAGTAAAACAGAAATATGTTGAACCCAAAGTTATTCTTTCTGCAGAAGCAAAGATGCAGCTTTATAAAGGCTAGAGGACAACAGAAATTTGTACAACTGCAATTAAGAACTGAAATGTTCTTGCTCTTAGGTAGATTCCTTATGGAAGATCTATCTATTGCAATGGTTCTCATGACACGACTTCTGGAAAATTTCCTCATATCTTCACCGATCATGACCCCTATAACCCAAAACCACGCTCCGTTCAAAAGTTTATATATACATATATGTGTGCAGGACTGCCAACCATCTCATTAATAAGCGTAGACTTGTTAACGCCCCTTGAAAATACGCCCCTTTTCCCACACCACTTTATATTTAGAGCAATTCTCTCCAAATAGTGTTACGATTAAATAAGAATGAAATTACTCTAAAAAATTACAGGTGTACAAGAAAAGGCGGTGACTAAAAGTACTACGCTTCATAATGAGATGGTTGGCAAGCATGTGTGTGTGTATAACGCTTTTTCCCATATTAAGTAGTGAACACGATAACTGGAATAATTTTTATTTAAATTTAACCAGTTGGGGATATGTTGTCAGGACATTAAAAATCTCAGTCGAGTTCGTAGATGGGGTATACAGCTCAAAGGGGGTGGAAATTTTCATTTGCCCATAATTTTTTTTAAATTGAAAATAGGAAAATACTTCAAATCAGGCGAATTACCGCCTTAACCTAAAAAACAATTTCTGTATTTAAACTTTTCCGATAACTTCAATTGCTTAAAAGTTACAAATTAAAAAGTGATTTTTCGTCAATTGTAATGAAGCCGACTTTTTCTTTAGCTTTAATTTATAATCTCATGCTTACGTCACGTGCAAACGATAATAAAAACGATAGCTGAAAATACAAAAAACATGGTAACAGCTTTAATAAATCATTTAAAATTATAAAATTAAAATAATACGTTAGTCCTGGTAAAAATATTGTTTGTGGTGAATAGTTTAGTACACCGGTTTACGCAAGAATTTAAATTTACGATTGAAATTGAGAGTAATACGTTACAACTTCATTTGACTTTTTATCTTGTGGAAACAAGATTAATGGTCTGAGAAGAGATACGAGTTTTTTGCGTGGGAAGAAAATATAATGACGCCAAAGCTGCCATTTTTCATCGCCAAGCTCGCCAAATTTTGTCGTCAGACACTGAATTTTGTCCCCAAGTCAAAAATTTCGTCTTCAACTATCAAATTTTGCCGCCAAATCACAAATTTCATTGCTAAGTCACAAGTTTTGTCACCAAATTGTATATCTTTATGCCTTCTATTTGTTGAATGATTATGAGCTTGGATTTTAAAAAATTGAAACATTTACTGACAAATAAATCTAGCTTAAAATTTTAAGTAGAATGAATAGTAGTAGTTGATAATTAAATTTCTTGAAAATAGAATAGCGACGTAAATAATGGAATGTGTGGGAACAAAGCCATTGGCTAAGTATGTGTTAATGCATATGTAATATTTCTTTACTTTTGTAACATTAACGTAAAGGAATCTACCTTTGCCTTTAAGCTTGCCGAAAAGTGATTTTTTTAAATGTATACTGATAAAATGATGTTTATTGCGTTTTAGTCAAACCGAACGTACACTTAATTAAAAAAAAAAAAAAAAAAAATACAAGAACATATACGTAATTTGAAAGGAGAAAAAAGCTCTGTATTAGTTAATTTCATTTACAGTAACCCTAGACTTAGAGCCACATTCTTATGGTTTATGGCAAAAATCATCTCTAAACCTCGAGACATTCAAGAATTAATTTACTCTGAAGCTATCAATATTATAAAATGTAAAAATGCAGTTAATCATAAAGATTCCGCCATTTTTCAGAAAATCTGGTGTTTCCTCCTTGAATCCAACAATTAACAAATCTGTATTTTTTATCAGTATAGGTTTAGAAAACAATTACATTTAAGTTCTTCACTACAGTTGTACAAGCTCCTGTTTCCCTATTCGAACTATTATAAAGCTATCCCACATCTTCTAGTCGCTAATGTCTTTGCTTCTGTAGGAAAATATCTCTGGATCCAGTATATTTCTCTTTTCCTCCATGGTATTATATCAGATCTCATATACGGAGTCTTTATACGTTTCTGTTGCAAGCGACATTCTGGATCTGGATGGATCCTTCTTCTGGCGAGTCTGTGCATCGCCAAGCTTTTGCCTATAAACATAGCCGATAATTTTAATATATATAGTTGACTGAATTTACGAACTTTGCAAAAATTGTTTTATCCGAAAGATTATGAACCTGAACCTAATATACCTCAAACTATGTATTCATAGAGAAAAACCTCATTCAATATAAAAATTGTAAATACAGTTTTAACCAAATAAATGTCTATGTTACAAAGTGCTTTTTTAAGTGCCTTTTAATCCATCACTAAGTACGCGTGTTTTGTCTACATTTAAAATTAAATCATATTGTCATAATGATTATTATTAACTAAATCATTAAATCACATTGTCAATTATGTCTACATTATCAAAAACTTCTCGTTTCTTAAGAGAAAATGTTTTTTTTTTTTTTTTTTGTTTAAAGAAGTATTTATAAAAGTAATAATAATCAAACAAAAAAAAAAGAAAAGAAAAAAGAAATTATATATAGGAGCATTACTTTTCCTTTTGTGGTGAAAATTTTCAGTATGAGTATTCTTCAAAAGAACTCATCAAAACCCCTTCACAAATTTGACTATTTTTCTGCATTTAGTATTACAATTCTCCGAGATGAAAATCGTCTACATTCATCACGGAAAATAAATTTTAAAAAACAACAATTTTAATAAATAATTTATACTCTGTGACTTTGCGTATAAAAATACAAAAGAAAGTTTTATGATGGCCACAACATACTAGCTTTTATACAGATTCTCCTGCAACTTTTTTTTTTTTTTTTTTTTTAATAAAAAATAAACGACTCAAACCGAAGATTTACAGACGCAAAAATCGTCCGTATGGAACTCCTTTTAATCTTTAAGAATACCATGATTGGATGGCATCCGGGAATTACGCATGTGCACAATATAAGCTTTAGGGAATTCTTTGCGTTTTATAGACTTAACAGTTATGCTCGAGATGAAACGTTTATCTGCTGAATTTCATTCTTCACAGAAAGAAGTTATTGACGCTTTATATGAATAAAGAACTTAACAAGTGTGAAGTTAGCTTTATGAAATACTCCGAAATTGAATTTCATTAAATATTATTTTTCTATAAAATCTGTAAATATCAGTTGGATGAACGATATTTCGCAATTTATATAATGGCAAAAAAGGGCTACCCTTGAAACAAATATTATTTTTCTTTAAAATATTTTATTTTCAAAATAATTTAGCAATTTTTACCATGGGAACCCATAAACGTTATTTTTAGTCAAAATTGTTTAAATATTTACGATAATAAAATAATAATAATAGGATTTGGAGGTGTCAAATTTTACAGCTCGCAAAATTTTAAATATCAATGCAGTGTGGTCTGAGAAAAAGAAAATCCCGTATTAAATAAATTTCTATATAAACTCCAATATTTAACCAGATTTAGAGATTTTTGGAACTCAGAACCACCATTAATAGCCCAATTTTAACTTTTGCTAATATAGGCTTAAAATTTGCGATTTTTTTTTTTTTTTTTTTTTTTTTTTTAAGCGTTTTTATGTTCCAATAAAACGTGATTTACAATCCAACATGATTTAAAAATAGGAAGGTTGCCAGCTCACAGAGTTTATTTAACAAGATTTATAGAAATTGGAAGAATTCCAGCTCGCAAATTTTAAAATTGAATGCAAAATAGTTTGAAAACACAGTTAATTCATTTTTTTTTTTTTTTTTTTTTAATCTCTCTAATAGATTTTCATCAAGCATCGCTAAGAATCATTCTGATATTAAAGTTCTAAAAATTCTAAAAAGAAAAAAAAAAAAAAAAAAACCTCTTCGAATTCAGACCATTCTTTTTTTTTTTTTTTTTTTTTTTTCGGGGGGGGGGGGGGGGGACTACAGTGCCAAGACAAAGTTGTCAAACTGATCTGTCAAACCCCCTCTTTTTTGGTTGAGGGATGAAAGGAAATATCAAAACAGATTTTGAAGCTAGCCAAAGTGAAAAAAAAAAAATTAGCATAGTTTTTATAAATTTATCATTATCTTTATTTTTTTCTTTTTTTTACTTGATACTTGTCTAAATATATTTTACACTATATCCTCTCAATTCTCTTAGAATATCCATGGTTTATTTCAAATTTTTAAAGAACAATGAAAAAATAGACAAACTTTAATAAGTGTTGCTTCCACAAACTATCGTTTATATCATTTTATATAACAACTCCACTTAGCCGTAGTGTTGGTTAATAATCTAATTGGTATTGATTAATAATAAAATAATATACCTTATATATTTTCATAGAAATATAATTATATATATATATTCAAAAACAGATTTTAACAATTAAAAAGAATGATAAAAACTGAAAATTTGAAATTGCCAATTACCGAAATGACTATGGTCATTTGTTGAATACGTGGTCAGAATTTGTAGAGAATAATGACAGGATTTGTAGAGAAGAGGTCAAAGAAATGACTGTCAATTATTAATTGTGATACATTGATTAGAACTTATGAAAATTTCCGAAAATGTTTCCAATGATTATGTCTGAAAATAAGAAATTTCTCCAAAATAATCAAGTACTGGTCAGTTTACCCTAAAATAATGCATGAACTATCCCTAGTAATTTCTTAAAAAAGACTATTCGAACAAGATATTTAAAAAATAGTTTTTCCATAATTTAAAGAAAAAAAAAAGAAAGAAAGAAAGAAAGAAATGAAATGAAAGAAATCTTGTGGAAAAAATTCCTATTTCTGTGGGCAAAGAAAATGGCTAGAACATCCAGATGAAAAGGCTGAATTATATAATAAAAAATCTGTTACCTCATTTAATAAACAGATGAAAAAAAAAAAAAGTCATACAAAATTGACGAAATCACTAAAAACCAAAGAATAGTTATTTTGGATGACTCATTAAATAAACTCGATGTTGTCTCTTTTGTAAATGTTTATTTCATATTTCATGTAGATGAATCTTTTTTTTATTCCCATAATAAGAGAGACCCAATTATTGAACAATGGATTTCTGTTTTTATGGATGATTATGCATTTTTCTGAATCCTACAGATTACACGTGAAAGCAAAAACAAAATTCTTTTTACGGAGTCAAACTACATAATTTACATTACTTTATCAAAAAATCTGCTTCCCATAGTAATTAAAGAATTACTGTTTAATATTCTTTCAGAATGCAATATCAAAATAAATGCCTTTCATTCATTTAATTTATATTTATTTCATAGGTATTCAATTAAAATCATGCAATAATGGTTTGAAAATATGAGCAAAAATGTAAATGAGCTCATATAATGGATGAGCATTTAACCCTTAAATGCATGAATTTTTATTTTTAAAAAATAACATTTGAAGTCAACCCATTTTTCTTGCATAAATTTATCACTATATGCAAAAATATAAATCTTACTCGTATTCATTACTTTTACCTTATTTTCTATCTGCAGACAATTTTTTCTGTATGCTTTTATTACTTTTTATACAGTGTGTCCTAAAAGTTCCAGTACTCCAACATAAAGAACTCATTGTGTCCATAAATATTAAATTTTATCGTCTGCTTATTATTGCATCAATTCTTTAATTTTTATCGTTTTTTTTATTTTCTCGCTCAAGTTGTGTGAGAATAAAGTTTTATGTTATTTTGTTCTTCATAGTGAAATGAATTTATCACGCATTCAGAGAATTACGCTGTTTGAAGCTTATTTTGAATGTAAATCGTAATGAAAGATGCAAAGATGTTTGGCGATATAAATATCCAGATGATGCAATACTGAGTAAAAATATGCTATATCAGCTCGTTCGACAATTTCGTAATACAGGTTCTGTGTAGGTGTGTATAGGTTTCTCTACAAGAACTCTAGTCACTCACAGCATGGTAAAACGCGTTTCTAAACACATGCGCAAACGAGTTCAGCTTTGCCTCCTAGAAAAAGGTGGACATTTTGAACATTTATTATAATTGTAAGTTCTGTATTTTTTCCTCCGTTATTTTAAATGTGCCTTTTATCATTAGCATAAAAATATTCGTTTTAAGGTTTGTTGTTTTGTAAATAAATAATCTGGTGTGTCACTCACACGACTTTCTCTTACCCTGAAATTTAATACTATAAATACAGGTTGGAGATTAAGAGGTAAGATAACGAGTACTGTTATGTAAACCTATGTTAAACAATTCATATTAGGCTTCTGAAAAGTTTTATATGATAATTAGTTCTGTGTGAGGGGGGCTACCGCCCCCCTCAACCCCCCGTTTCATTAATGCACCTACATTTATATAGAATTTAATTCGGTTATTAAAAAATATTTCTCTTTTTAAAAAATAATTTATTAAAATTATTATTTATTAAAATTATTATTTAAAAAAATTATCTTTTATGATAAGGCAGACGATTTTCATATTAGAGAAGTAGTTTAACACCAAATATTCAAAAAAAGTCCATTTTATTCTCAATATAAAAAAAAAAAGTACGATTTTTTTTCTAAGTTTTTTTTTTTCGTTAAAAGTAAAAAAAATCGATAACTTTGTTTTAAATTATCGCAGATCGATGGTTCAACCATTCGTTTTAAAGGTATTTTCGAGCTCTTTTGAAAGATACCCATCATGAAAATTTACTCCCCTCGAGGGGGGACTTCCCCCCCAGGGGGGGGGAGGCGAGGCTCCTACATACACAAAAAAAATTTTCCCAGTTAACTGTCTCTATTACAAAAAATATATATTTGTTTCATTTGGTTTAGTGCAGTCTATAGACGTTAAACTCTATTTTCCTGCAATTTCCCCCATAGACGTAATGTATTAGAATTCTCTTGATTGTCCCTGTACACGAACCATTTGCTTGATCTTAACGAAAAGCTTACTGTAGCATCCCTATATGATACACATTTAGAATACCAAGTTTGAACTTTCTGCCATAATTTGTTTTTGAGATATGCTGATAACAGACAGACACACAGACACACACACAGACACACAGACCATTTGCTAAAAACATGATTTTCGTATTCAGGGGACCTCAAAACGTGTAAATATAACAAAATCTCGCGTTCGAAAATTTGAGCCTAAAACAATACTTTCTCTACCTTATGGGTAAGAGAAAGTAAAAATACATCAGCGTCAGTACTGGAACTTTTAGGACACACTGTATAAATAATCGCAATTCGTAGCAACCGCGTCGAAATGAAGTTGTACTAAGATAGCCCGCCATCAATGAAAATTGTCACAGATAAAGAAACTGTCAAAGGTTCTAGTTGCATTCGGAAGTAAAATAGTTTTGGTAAATAAATAATAATAATAATAACAAAAACAATATGCAATGGGGGCGGCTACTTAAAGTGTATGAGATTTTAAACATACGATGCAGATCTACATCGCTATGCATTTAAGAGTTAAAAAGAATGCATTGTAACCTCTAAATTACATTACGTACGTATGAAATGAAACATCACATTGAAAATTTTTCAGTATTTGATTACCGGAAATGGTAAAAGATTTGCTAGCCACAGAATAAAACCTTTTGAAATAGTTATTTCTTAATATGAAATTTACAGAAAATTAATCTCATTTGACATGGTGAATATATGGGAATGGAAATCGATAATATATTTTTATGAATACAGCAGAGAAAAAATAAGTACATGAATTATAAAATAGTTTCAGTATGCACAGAAATAAGAAATTTGATAAGAGTAATGTATAGTGGACTTCTAGGAAATCTAAAATCAGTCATATTATATTACACATTCAATTGACAGCACTTTTCTCATCATTTAACTTTCATGTGCACATATTTATGAGTGTTCATAATTGCATTCAAATATTTCAAAAGAAAATTTTAACTCTTAATAAATTATGTAAGGTTTTAGGCAATGATGTTAAAGCGTGTATAAGTAATTCAAATTTTGTTATAGTGTTTCAATGATTTGCAAGTTTTATTTAGAAAAAACGAAATTATGTCATAATTATTAAAGATTTAAAAAACATCCAACCATCAATATACAAATATAATTTTTATTTGTGACAAAGGCTTAAAATATTTTTTAAACTTTGTATTTTATTCTCATAAATTTGCCTCTTTTTCATTTATAATAATTCCTTTACAGTGCAATTACCTTTTTTTACAGTATTTCATTTCATGACAAAATTCATTTATTTTATTCTTTTTAGTATCATAAGACTATCCGCGATTGTAATGATCGATAGATGGCGCTTTCACAACACTGCAGTTGTTAGTAAACATAGCCACGTGTGTTCCATTAGTGTTCTTTTTGTTATTCTACTTAATATTCGTACTATAATTTCTCCGCCATTACATTATGGAAAACTGATTGCTTTTGGAAAAAATACTTCAGTTTATTCAAAGTTCGATCGGAAGTAGATTTTTAACTGAAGTTGAACAGATATTAATTTCAAATCATCTGATTAATTCTTTACTTCCATTAGCCGAAGCAACTGAAATTTTAAATTTGTCATTTGGAAATAAATGGAAGCTCAATTCTGGATTTCTTGATCCTTTGGAGTTAGATTGTAGCACACAACAGTATGTGTTATCTTTTTTACCGTATTTATTCATTTTTATTCAATAAATATATGTGAAACTAAATATCGGCAAGCAATGGCGGCTGTATGGAATTCGAATTAAACCATGTTTATTGTAATTTCACCTTAACCCACCAGAGGGCGAGCATTTCATTACAATCGCGGATTGCTTTCAAACAGATATTTTGCATAGTCATCATCAGTTGCGTTTCATCTTGAATATCAAGATATTTTTTTCCCTTTGGCAACAAGTTAAAAAGAATACTAAATTAAAATTAAGATTCAACCTGCAAAAGAAATTAATGTAGTAACGATTGCTAAGTAAACGCAACTTCCCATTTTAAATTTGAAAAATCAGTTTTTTTTTTTTTTTTTTTTTTTTTTTAACGCCTTTTATATATTTAGAACTAAAAATAAATAAAAAGAAAATAAAAAGATTTCTTTTTTCTCCTCTCGTATCAATAAAAAAATCATATTTAAAATAAAATTGAGAAAAATCGTGTGAAAGAACTTTAACAGATTCAGTAAAATTTGGTGCTGAATCAGTTCGGACGTTTCTCACCAAGTACTTCACTTACGCAATTGCAATAATCATTTTAATTCTTCGCCAAAATTGACACATAAATTTAAAAGTCGCTATACAAAAGCTGTAAAATAAAAAATTAAAAGACTAAGATAAAAATTAGTAACAGTTACTAAAAGCACAACACAGTTAGCGCAAGTCTTTATATGGAAAAATAGACTGAAAAAAAGTACTAAATTAAATTATGTATTATACGAATTCTATATCTACTATTTAAAAAACAAAAATAGGCTTTTTTTTTTCTTTTAATCATGATTTGATGTTAGATGTTTCATTTCAAGACAAAAAAAAAAGAAAAGTTTATTTTAATTTTATGTTGTTTTAATTATTTTTAATTATGATTTAATGTTAATGCAATAAGAAAATACACCCGATAATATCTGTGCTGATAAGTATAAAGAATGTCGATTTTGAGTTAAGCACATTGACATACTCAGAAAAAAATTCTCTATCGATTGGTATAAAGGATTTAAGTCTATGTCATTTAATCCCTGAGAAAATCCATTAGTAAAAAAAGATTCAAGTCAGAAATTTAGCATTCGTGTATGGTATAAAATATTTAATTCAATTTTTTCCCGTTATGAAATGAAGGTTTACAATCATTGAATGGTATAAAGGGTATAAGTCAACGAAATCCCTTTTTCCTAATGGATTCTTCTGATTAGATTTTAATTAGAATAACTTTATTTTTCGTCTCCTGAAAAATCAAGAATATGGACTTAAATCCTTCATACTTATCAGTACAGATATACTCCCGGTTTTTCAGAGATTATGATTTTCCAAAGTAGCACAGTACACTTCGTTTAAGAATGTAAATCGTACTACACGGGGATAATTCTACTCTTGTAAAGGGGTAACGTGTTCAGGATATTCTACCGTTGAAAGAAAACAGATAAGAAGTAAATATCCATCTTTTTATGTACCTCTCCTCTTCCCTTATTTTAATAAAAAATAACTAAGAAATTGAAAACAGCAGTTGGCATAAATTAGTCTATTGGCTTTATAAATAGCAACAATAATAGGTATAATTACATTTTTAGTGCTTAGTTAGCAGTTTTATTTTAAACTAGTGAAAATAAACACAATACAATATCACAGAAAGTAAAACTGTTTTTATACAGTTGTTCTAGTTTTGTATTCCCATAATCCGACATTTCCGTCTATTAAAGTACAAATTTCCCTTTTTATGCGAGAAAAATGCGTAAATAAGACCAAAATTCCCCTTCCAATGCCATACAAGCGTCTAATAAATCCTTTTCGTTATTCAATAGCACTTGTACTTATCTCACAACGATTGAAGTACCACTGCCTTAATCCTTGCGACAATAGTGATGTCGAAACACCTATTGTTTTCTCTTCCTCTGGGTAATGTTTATTCCATGTGTATGTAGATCTAAACATAAAAATACTTACAAAAGGATGAGTCCAAGATGTTTGTATTTCACGAGTGCTGGCAACGAATTCCTAACCTATATTATACTTCAAATGCCGTAATAAATAATTTAAAGTAATTATCAAACATTCATGGTCATCATTTAATTAATAGAAGCCTCAAGTTAATTTTTTACATAAAGATACGTTTATAGATGACTAGAATTTTGATTCAGAAATTAACTAAATGGTATTCTTTTCGTATATCTTGAATTACAAAATAAGTAAGGGTTGGGTTGTGAGGACTAAGTACTACTTACAAACTTTGAATAAACACCATAAAATGCAATAAACTCGCAACAATTGTTTCGGGTCGAAAAAACACACGACCCTTCATCAGGCGAATAAAGTAAGCACGAGTGCTGCAGTCAAAGCGGCAACGCATCGTGTGTTTTTTCGACCCGAAACAATTGTTGCGAGTTTATTGCATTTTATGGTGTTTATTCAAAGTTTGTAAGTAGTATTTTTACAACGCCAGTTTTGTAGTGCTTTTTTATTAATGTGAGGACTAAGGCCGATTGACTACACTAGGGTCCTAGGTCTGACTGGAAGTGCCCTCCGTGGGGGGTCTTTCTAAGGGATCCTAGTCCGTATTTACGCAAGATTCGGAGAAAACTACGCAAAGCTCCGAACGGCTAGGTCGACGAGCGCGAGCTGGGATCGAACCCGGCACCTCATGGAATAGTAAGGTTTAAAATCAGTTAAAATTACTCATACAATTAGAAATAGGGAAAACCAGACGCTAAAATATTATTGAAATATTTATTATTAAAAATAATTTAAATATGTTCAAAAGCTTTTTTTTTTTTTTTTTATGCTAACGTCAAAAGGAAATTATTCAAAATGGAACCTTTCAAGTTGAGTAAAGACTACGGAGAAGACAGAAAACAAACTGTAACGAATTTGATACAAATCATTAATACCCTGCATATAGTCCTATTATATGTTTCAAATATTCTGTTTTGGGGAGAAGAACAAGTTCTTTTGGCAAATTTCAGAATCAACTTTACAGTTTGTCTGAAAATTGTAGAGACAGGCGATTTTTTTATAAATAACATTTTAAAGAATGAGGCAATAATCACGAAAAAAATAATAAGCATATGGAATCCAGAATAAAAGTGATAACAATGAAGAAATAAAAAACAATAAAGAAATAAATGTAGGTTTAGAAAAAATTTTGTATATATACACATATATATATATATATATATATATATGCCGTCTTAAAAATATAAAGATTTTCAGAATATTCAAATTCAAATTTTGTATTTCATTCCATTTAATTATCTTGAAAATCCTGTCAGACATGCTTAGAATCAGAGTTTGGAGAATGTGTGGCTGTAATGAGTACCAGCTCTGCTCTGTTAGTTGCTTTAATTTCTGAATAGTTGGACACTGAAGTCCAAGAGCATATACCTCTCGTGCAAGTACTCTCCAAAGGTTTGAAATTGGATTTAGGTTTGGCTGACCACTCAATACAATAACTTGATTCTACATAAACGAAACTTTTTCTTTTTAATAAGAGTGAATCAAGGCATCGTCCTGTTAGAATTTCAACCCCCCCCCCCCCTTCCCCAAGATATTTTCCAGTTTGGGAGTAGATTGTTTTTGAGGATATTTTAATAATCCTCAGAGCAATGTCAACCATTAAAGAGAAAAAATATCAGAAATATTCATTGTTCCGTTGAAACAGAACACGCCCCACAACATGAGAGAGCCCCTTACTTTTTGTCGGCAAAAGTACTCGGGTTCTCGTTTTGTTCATGAAAATAATATGCCCAATTATTAGAGCCAACTAAATGGATTATTTTTTCGTCACTGAAGAAGACATTCCATTCATCAGTCCAATGACGAGAACCGCATGAGTTCTTTTGTCGACAAAAAGAAGATTCTTTCGCGGTGTGGGGCGTGTTCTGTTTCAACAGAACAAAGGATATTGCTGATATTTCTTTTCTAAATGGCCGAAATTGCTCTGAGGATTATAAAAATGTTCTCAAAAGCAATCTTCTTTCATTTAGAAAATATCTTAGGACGTGGATGAGGGAACTAAAAATTCCAGCAGGAGGATGCTTCGATTCATACCTCCTACTCACCAAAATCTAGGTTTACGTAGAATTAAGTTAGTATAACAGATTGACTAGCCATGAGTCCAAACCTAGGTGTACTTGAAAACCTTTGGGAAGTGCTTGAACGAGAGGTGTATGCAAATGGTCTTCAGTTTTCGACCATTCAGGAATTAAAACAAGCGGAGTGCAGAGTTAGTACTCATTACAGCCACATATTCTCCAAATCTAGTTCTAAGCATGCCTGATAGCATTTTCAAGATAATTCAGATGAATGAATCCAAAATTTGAATTTAAATACCAAATACTCGAAAAGTCTTTATAATTTTGAGACATCATATTTTGTTTATTTATTTATTTTACAAAAATTCTGCAAAAATAATATAATATTTCATTTTTGTAATACAATACATTTATATTCTTATACCATATGCTTATTATTTTTTATTATGATTATTGCTTCATTTCTTGAACAGTTATTTAGAAAGAAAATCACTTGTCCTCATAGCTTTGAGACGTACTACATGCCATTAATCTTCAATAGCTGATTCTGTAAGGAACAGTCGTCTCAGTTTCGGTAAAATATCTCTTAAGTTCATTCTTTACAGATCTCCTAACTATTTATTACATCGAGATCAGGTGATTGAGTTGACCACTATAGAAATTTAATGCAATTGCCAGGAAACCAACATTTGCTCGACGATTTGTAAGGATAGATTGGATAGATAGGAATAGTCTTGTTGATATAAAGTTATTTTTCTCTTACTAGAAATATCGCGTTCGAAAAAAATATTGCTGATAAAAAATATTTTGTAAATTTTTTAATTAATTTTATCAAAAGTAAAGCAATTAAACCCACAACGTCAAAACAAAAGCGTGACTATTTTATAATGAAATCAGAGTTCGGAACTTTGCATAATAAAGAAAAGAAAAAAAAAGTGAGATGATCTTGACACAGTTGAAAGTAATTTGCCATGATTTGGAGAAAAAAAAATTCTTTTATGTTAATTTGGTAGTAAATCATACATAACAAGAAAATAATTTGAAATGTTAACACCAGAAAATCGCAACGAAAGCATTCTAAATTTGATTATATCATCTTATGGGGGTCAAGTTTCCAACCCTGAATGAGCATTTAAAATAACCTATAAGAATTGTATTGTTATTGTATGGAACAAAATTTACTTTGCAACATTTCGTTTAAAACGATGTCTGAATTTAAACTGTTTCACACGTTTTAATATTTTTGATTATTATATTTGACTGTTACTAAAGAAATATTTATTTATGTTACGCTTGATAACGTAATATCCAGCTTTAATAGATTAATTATCTTGGCAGAAATGTACACCAAATATGCGGGCTCGATTGTATTGTGTTGTGTTTACTCATTAACTCATGAAACTTCGGAAATGCTGATATAATAAATGTTTATGCATGCATATTGAAAGTTGAAACATGATTAAGTAATGTGGTATTTCCTCCTCAAGTGAACAAGATCAAAATCTTTTTCCGAACAGTAAATGTTTCTCGTGACCTTCAAAAGCATACCTGTATTATTTTAAATCTTAAATAAGGCATTTGCTCGCACCTCACGTTCCAATCGAGTATCTGTCTAATAAAATATTTTCTCCAGAACGACCTCAGCGAAATTGCCGAGGAAGTAGAGAGCGTTTCGTGAAGCCAGGGAAAATTAGAACATCTCGATAAAGACGTGTTTGAGGAAAATATTTAAATGAGGCTACCATAAAGATAGTGGTAAAATTATAAAGCTTATCATATATCTTTATCAAACTTAAAATTCGTATGCTGGGGCCAGCACAAAACTTTATATCATTCTAATATACAAGGTGGTTATAATTGAACTTCTCTTGAAAACAGCACTTTGCAGCTAAACGGGCGAGTAGCAGTGTTGCCAACTCGTAAAAACTTTTATACTCAATATCCAATACCAATTTTTAATTGTAATGTTTACCTAATTGTATGGCGACTGTCAAACGACTGTCATATATATCAAAAATCATTTTTATTTGACAATCTCCATTAATTTTGAAAAAAGTCACTACACGTTGGCAAAACTGGTGAGTAGATTTCAAAATTTGGTATGTGGACGATTAATAAGATGTTACTAAGGAATTTTAAAAAGTTGTTAAAAAAAAATATCCTCCAGGTTGTGTTTTACAAGGAAAAATGGTAAACTTAACAAATAGAATAAGCCACACATGAGGAACAATATTCAAATTGTTCATGTATTCCGTTATATTTTTGACCTAATTATTTTTATTATTATTCTATAACTACACCTCATGAATCCTGCACATACTAAAATTTGGTGGCAATCTGCTCGCCATTTTTTTTTGCAAGGTGTTGTTTATAGCAGCATTTTAATTATAATTATTCAGTATATTAAAATCGTAGAGTTGTATTCTTGCCGAGATTATGAATGAGTTATAGTGAAATAATTGCGTTGGATTTTTAAGGCTGATTGACTGCACATGGGTTCTAGGCTTGGATGAAAAAACCCTCTTTGTGGGGTCTTTTTAAGGTGTTCCAGTCCGTATTTAGACAAATTTCAGGTGAGGTAAGGAGTTTGTGCGTTAATAAAAGATGTAGAAAAAAATAGTTATAAATGAAAGTTGTGCACAAAAAAAAAAAAAAAAAAAAAAGTTCTGTGAGCTTAATCCTCTTTTGTTTAAATGTTTTGTTTCGAGTTTTCAGGTGATGAAAGCTTATAGTAATGAGTTAGGTTTGCTGCCAGTTTTTAAAGCAAACATTACAGAAAAAAAACGGTTTTTAATACTTTCGATGAAGATCTAATATTAAAGGGTTTGGTTGTGGGAATTAAGGCCGATTGACTGCACTAGGGCCCTAAGCCTGAGGGGTCGTGCCCTCCGTGGGGGCTTTCTAAGGGGTAGTAGCCCGTATTTACGCAAGTTTTGGAGAAGGCCACGGAAAACTCCGAACGGCTAGGTCGACGAGCGTGACCTCGGATCTATCCCGGCACCTCACGTCTACCAACTTTGAGCGCAGAACCGCTCGGGAGCCTCTAATATTAAAGGAATTTTGTGTACAGAGATTGATTTAATATGTTATCATAGCTGCAGAAAATAGTTTTGTAACGCGCTCTTCACTAGATGAGGGAACATTCGTCAAATCATAATTGGACGGTTTTGACCATTTCGGTGAAAATAAAGGATTAATAATTTAGGGAGATTAGAAATTTGTTTCACAGGTTGTTACTATCAAAGTTCTTATAATCGATGAAGAAGCCAATCGATTTTTAATTTCCTTTGGAATTTTCGCCGTATTTTAAATTTTAATGGCCAACATTGTTCAAATTCCAGTCACTTTTTTATTCGGCAGCCTAAGCCTAAATTCGTTTCCGATTATTGAAAGCAAACGGTTTTAACTATTTCGATGAAATTCAAATATTAAGGATATTTCATGCATAGAAAATCGATTTAATAAGTTATGATCCCTTGAAATAATAATAATAATAATAATAAAGAAATAAAAAGAAAAGAAATAGCTTTCAGAGACAATGCGCTGTTTTCCCAGAGGAAAAGACAAAGAATTGGGCTGCATTCATCATTTCAGTGAAAATGAAGATGAACGGTTTCAGAGGATTAGAGATAGTTTAACGAATTGTTACTTTAAGCAAAATTGCTTTTCACTGATAATTTGGCTCTTTGAACAACGAAAGTCATGAAAGAAAGCTAACTATTTGGAACGCTTCGATGGAATGCTTGAGGACTTCAAACAAAAATGCTCATTGCAATTATGAAAAGCTATTGTAGGCGTCTGTCGCTAGATTGAAATATTTTAGACATCCCCCCCCTTTTTTTTTTTTTGGAAGGGGAACGTGGTGTTCTGTAATATTTTGTCATCTAAAGTAATAGTTTACAAACTTTTTTAATATGAGGCGCATTTAAAATTCTAAAAATATGTGTAAGCGCGCTGTATACAAATTTCAGTCAAATGTTTATAATATTTAATTTAAATATTTGAAAGACAAACTTATTTTCTTTCTAACATTGTCTTTCAAATTGGCAAAATTCGATATTTTAATTTTATTGAAATATGAAACTACATAACAGTAGTAAAATGTGTGACCAAACGATTTTTTCCAATTCCCATCATTCTATGCTGAGTTAAAAGAGTTTTTATTCGTAAACAAATATTGAATCAGTTGTAAAAGGAAAACTTTAAACATCATTTCACGAAACTAATTTTTACGTAAGTGCATAATGTTACATGTGTCTCATTTTTTGTTGAATCTTCATAAAACTTTATGTAATAGTTTTTCATACATCTTCACACAAAACTTAGTAATAATTTTCCAATATCTGTTTTTTTTTTTTTTTTTTTTCTTAAACTTTAAAATTTTCAAATATAAAAAAAAAAAAAAAAAACGCATAATTATGACTGAAATTAAAAATGTCAACTAACTTTTGTTAAAACCATCGAAAGCTACCTACAAAAAGAAATTTGGAAGTCTAAGTCAAAAATTAATGCGCAAAAAGCATTTTGAGATTTAACGATTAATAAAAAATGTTAATACAAATGGGAATGTAAAGTTTAATATGATATGTTTCAGTAAAAATATTACTAAATAAGAAAGTAACATTTAGCAGTAATAGGAGTTTTATTTATTTATTTTTAATGTCCCCTGCCAACTTAAGGGAATTGACTTTTCTTGACTGTATACATTCAATAGATAAATGCAGTTTTCTCCCAGTCTTATGATACAGATGCTTGATTCATATATATAAGTATCATGAATTAGGATGTAATTGATTAAACACTTCATTTAGATTAATAGTTTTTTTTAATTTAATTAGTGCAAATTATCATAAATTATAGATAATATTTGAAAGGTAATAATCAAAATCTTTGAATATTATTCTTCCCCAATATAAGCTCTTTTAAAAACAAATCACACAGATATTCTCAAATATATTTATCAAAAATTATTTTCATAAAATTATCATCGTATTTGAAACTTTAAATAAAAGTACACTGGTCAAAAAAATTAAGGATCAGCCCGTTTTCTCTTTCTCTTCTTTTGCACATAATTTTTAAACAAATAAACATAAAATTTGGATGGCCTGTTCATTATCATATTATTAACCGAATCTTATGTAATTTTAGCATAAGAATAATTTTTAAGCTAATAAATATTCAGTTTTCTCGCAAAAGTAAGCTTTGGAAAAAATGAAAAATTTCAACAAATTTAGGAAAGAACACATAATGAAAAGTGGTGTTAAGGATGCATTAGAGATAGGTTAAGACGCTCATACCTTGAAATGTTAAACTAAATCTCGATTTTTCTTTTTGTATTAACTTTTCTTTTTCTTTTATAATGAACTTTTTAAAAATATATAATTACTAATTTGTAAACTATACTCAGCACTAGAATAATAATGATGTCGAAAAATAATTGTATAATGAACATCTTATCCAATTTTCATGTTTGTATGCATATTTTTTAAAAAGTTATTCACATGCGAAAAGAAGAAGAAAAAAAAAGAAACAGAAAATGAATGCAGGTAGAAAGATTTGGTTGTAATCTAACATAGGAACGCGTGTGCGTCTTTACCTATCTGTAAGGCATCCTTATGACCATTTTTCATTAAGTGTTCTTTCCTAAAATTATTGAATTTTTTTATTTTTTTAAAAGCTTACTTTTGCGAGAAAACTGAATATTTATTAGCTTAAAAATTATTCTTATGCTAAAATTACATAAGATTCGGTTAATAATATGATAATGAACAGGCCATCCAAATTTTATGTTCATATGTTTATTTGTTTAAAAATTATGTGCAAAAGAAGAGAAAGAGAAAACGGGCTGATCCTTTAATTTTTTTGACCAGTGTAGTTTGATTTTTTATTCAAACACAAACTAAAAACGCATTATAAGTATTAACAATTTTGCTCGGAAAAAACGTGAGGCTTTAACTATTGTTCCTAAAGTTAATGTTTGTTAAGGGAATTGAATTAATGTTTGTTAAGGGTTTCTTAAGGGAATCTAACACATTTGACTCACATGAGCTGTTTCAGATTCAGGTATCTAAATATATTTATTATATATTAATATAAATTATAAATCTCAATGCTTAATTAATAAGTTTTGAGGTCTGTTTTATTAAATAAATTTATATTGGAGTTTTTTTAGTATTATATTTTAAATTTTTACGTATTTCTCTCATAGAAATTTATTCTTTGTCCCCAGAATTTTATGATGCGATATTTTTAATATATTATTGCAAAATCAAACCTGTAGATGTTAACCGACTGAAAAAAGATAGCTCATTTGTGTATTCCTTGACATTGTCTTGCTAATACGTATTAATAATTTAAAAATAATTAAAATAATCTTTCTTCGAAAATTTTATGATTACTTATTTTTAATTTTATCCCATTTAAGACATGGCAAGGATTTAAGATATTAATCAATTGAAAAATATTTTACGGCAGTAAGTACTACTTAAGATTAAAGTAAATTTTTTTCATGCTATTACGTATTAAAAGTCTGAAATTAATAAATAAAATTCTATTTTCGACAGTTTAAAATTTTTCATATCACCCAGCGTGTGGTAGATGCGAAGAGGATATCAAATCAATGGATTTAAAACCATTTTAGTGGATATCGCTTAATATTACAGACTTTTATTTTTCGTTATTACATATTAAGAATCTGAAAGAAATAATATATATATAAATATATTTCGACAAATTATTATTTTATTGCTTAATATTAAAGACCTCTTTAATCGGTATTACGTAATAAAAAACAGAAAGTAATAAAAATATCTTTATTTTTGGCACTTCATAATAAATACACATAACGCATATTTTAACATTATTACGTGCACATAGACGAAATTTTAGTCTGAAATATATTAATAATTCAAAGTTTTCCTGTGTGTAACATAGTTTTTCTTTCTTTCTTTCCTTTTTTTTTTTTTTTTTTTTTTTTGTTATATATTAGTTTTGTTTAAATTAGAATGTGCTTCATGTCGTGTTTAAGAATTTTCGTACCTGTCTCAAAACTCAGCAAATTTCTGAAACCTGAAAAACATATGTTGAAAAAAATAATAATAAAATAGAATTTTCATTTTTACTTTCGTCAGAACAAAAAACCCTTTCACATTTTCATTTTACAATTTGTTATATTTTGAAACAAAGGATGAGGGTCCATAAGAGGATTTTTTGGCCTCATGGAATTTCAAGTTCCTATTTTATTATGTGGAAGGTTAGACTACTATAAATAAAAAAATATACGAATTAATACGAAAAGTTCAGTATAACATATTTACCGAAAACGGGTCGTCGTGATCATTATTAATACCTCTATTTTTATGACATGCAGCAGTTGTCTCCAATTGAATAATGCAGATATTGCTTTATAAAAATAGTGGTATTAAAAAAAAAATGACCGCGCCGACCCTTACCCCTACATGAAGAGTAGCTATTGTCATAATGTTAAATGTAGGCTCCTCCTGTGAGCGTTACTGTTGTAATTTACATAATTTTAGTACAAGGTATTCTTTATTCATGTTATAATATACTATAATTATACTATTTCTAATCAAAATATTTGTATCCTTTGTACATCGACTGTAGAAAGGCGAATATTGGGCATCTTCTTAAGAGAAAATATAGCATACAGATTGCAAAATACCCTAAGTGGAGTTCTGATTTCCAAATTACGCAGATTCCTGATAAAGACAAGATATTACTGAAATTAAGACCAGACTTAACTTGCGATTTTTTGTATTTCTTCTATGAAACCTTCATTTCTGTGGAAGCAGATGATACTTTTAATTTTTTAAGTATTTCCTGAGTATGTACTAAAGGCCTGCACGAGCCGGGTTCGGGCCGAATTTTTCAATTTGCTCTCGGGCCGGGCTCGGGCTTAAAATTTTTTTTTCACGCTCGGGCCAGGCCGGGCTCAATTTTTTTTTTTGTGTATACTTGGGCCGAGCCGGGCCAGGCCTAAATGAAATTTTCTCCGGGCCGTGTCGGCCAGAATCTTTTTCTGGTTTCCTCGTTAATCAACGAAAAAGGAAAGTGATAAAATATTTCTTCAGTCATTTATTTTACTTAATTTTACAGGCTGGTATGTCACATAAAGTTTTATTTTGTTAAAAAATGTCTGTAACTTCAATTTAATTGTCTAACAGTCTGTATGTTTGAAATCTGATTTGTAGCAAATATTTTTAGAATGCCTCGAAATTAATATAATTTATTTAAAGTAATATTAGATGGTTTCTAATTCAAAATAGTATGCATGTCACTACCAGTTTGCGTACATGTACATAACAAAAGAAATTAGATACGTTACTGTGTATAAGGCTTTGTTTTCTATGATCTGTTGAGTTTAGGTGGTATGAAGGCTATAAAAATCCTTCCGCTGTAACTTTTTCTCTAAGGCTCCTTTTCCTTTTCTCCATTTTATCTCGGGCAAAAGCAACTTTTCTATTGAATATGGTTGGATTAACATTAAAGTTTTGTATACCGGATCACATGAAAGATTCGGATACATTATGGTATATAAGAGAAAATGGTTGAAAGTGCATTTTTAGTAGTATTAACCATTTTAAATACCATCTTATTTTGTTTGATGAATGCTAATATTTTCGATTTGACTTTCTATTTGCCTTTGTGCCTTGTCTATAATAATGAATTTCTGTTTATACATAATTATCTTGTGAAAGTTCAGCAGTTTTGTTAAAGGACGTACTATTGAGTGGTTATATAAAGCCTCTGCAAAACACATACTAAAAAATTTTTTCATAAAAAGGCATGCATTTTTTTTTTTTTTTTTTTTTTTTTTTTTTTTTTTGGCGGAGGAGGGGGGGTGAGGTTATTTTACATTTTTTTGAATCGGGTCGAGCCATACACTGTTAAAAAATAAACGGGCCGGGCCGGGGTCGAATTTTTCGATTTCATACCGGGCCGGGTAAACAAAGCCTTCGTACGAGCCGGACCGGGCCCGTGCCTGAAACTTTCTGCCCGTGCAGACCTCTAGTATGTATATTATCAGTCAAATGACGATCACAGCATCTCGCTCCTGATGGTATAAATATGTTAGAATTAACAAAAGCTGTATTACGAGCAGATAATTTAATGTTTTTTGAATTCATTCTAGAATTGAAAATAATACAGCTAGAATGTGATTTCTTCGTTCTTCTTGTATCCAAAGTTACTACAGCCTCGCTTGTTTCACTAATTGTGCATGGCAGTGTTTCTTCACCCATTCGTAATTTATTATCAAGTGTAGAATGCAAATCGTCTTTTTCAGGATTTCTTGAACTCGTTCAAGCTGCTCCATATTTTTTTTTTTTTTTTCAATATTTCTCTTATAGACTTCAATAGCACATTTCCGAGAAACTTTTGAAATGTTATTAAAACGCCGATTTTTAGTCATCAAATATTGAATAGCATGAAGACTGGTAACACGCCTTGCAGTTGTCGCCTTTATTGTTTTCGAACAACTACCGCAGAATATATTTTTCTTGATTTTAAAATTCAATTTTCAACACGATAACGAACACCTTTTAACACCGTAACATAGAAATAATTACAGCTACTTTATAAAGTATATTTAAAATGCACAATAATTTTTCTCAAGTAATTGTATTTAAATTAACTTTTCAACGTAAAAAGTAGTTGAACTAATATGTTGCGATCACCACAAGACGTTCTTCTACATTACCTTATACAAATTCACGCAGTAGAAATTATTTGTCATGTTGATCAAAATTATTTTCCATGATAAATGTAGACGATTTTTATTCCAGTGAAATATAACACTAAATGCCGAAAGAAAGTTAATTTTTTACCGACATCAGAAGAAATGATATACAGTCGGTAACAAAACTCTCCGAACACTAGCAAAAATTCCTATATGAATAAAGTACACTTATTATAGTTTTGTTAAATAAATCCTTGTCAAATCCCGTTCTTAGTCAATCTAAAAACAGGATTCGACAAGGATTTATTTAACAAAACTGTATTAAGTGTACTTTTTTTATATAGGAATTTTCTCTAGTGTTCAGAGATTTTTGTTACCGACTGTGTATATATATATATATACATATTTAATGAAAAAATCGATAACTTTGTTTTAAATTACCCCAGAATTATGGTACTACCATTTTTAAATGTATTGAAATGACTTCTTTTGACTGTAATTTCTTAAATATGTAACTTTTATTATGTAAAAATATAATTTTATGATGTAAATTTTTAATATGGGTATTGACCCACATTAAAATTTTACATTCTCCCGAAGGGAACATTCTTCCCAGGGGAAAAGCGATGATCCTACATGCACGCAATATTTTTCCTAGTGTACTACTACTATTATCAATAATTCATATTAATTTTACAATCACTCGTCAAAAATAACTTTCATTATGTATATTTATACGAAAGTTTGTCTATACTGCCATATTAAAAATTATTAAAAGTTGGAATGACAGCGCCACCTGTTGAGCAATTGATCCCCAAATGTAATCAGTACCAGTTTAGGTCAAGGTACAACTAAATACTAAATTTGGTTAAATTTCGTTCATTGATTCGTGAGATACAGCGTCCACAAAATATTTTATACACGCACACTCACAGACACATTTCTAATCGTTTTTACTATGAGCGCAATGGAGCAACACTTTTATCTTTATGTATAATTTATGTCATAGAGTATTACATAATATATTTTAATTAAAAAATGTTGCTTCCTTGTGCTCATATGAAAAAAGTAGGTCAAATCTCTGTAAATGGGGTAATTTTAGCTAAAAGTGCAAAATTGTGAATCTTTGGGCACGTGGGAAGCACACAATTACTAATGTAGTATAAATAATATTGTTGAAAATTAAAAATATATATGTTGTAATATAATTAAACGCAAAAATTCCATACGCCCGAACACTTTTACATTTTCCTCCTTTTTAGGACCAAAAAACCTTCTTATGGATCCTCACCCTTTATATTAAATTTATTATTATTTTTCTTTTTCCATCACGCATGTCATATTCCTCAAGATTTTTTCCTCCTCGAACAGTGTATAATTTGAAATACATCATCGTTTTTAGTTTGGAAAAAAAAATTATCCTTTTTCTTCCAAATTCTCTTTTCCTTTAAATAGAAAGGAGGTTCCTCTTTGAAGCATAGTCAAGTGGTTTTATGACACTAAGTTTATTTCACGTATTTATACTTAATTTACTTTTATTTTCATACATAGCTTATTTGATGTTGCCCGAGGATTTTTTGTTTCTTATCTCAAAGGTAAACCTATTCCTAAGCCTCAAACAATACGTAACTTGAAATGCATCTAAAATGCTATCAGAGTGAAAAAAAAAATATATTTCAGAATATATAAAAGAAAATTAGTTTATGACACCCTCACATACTCGACCTCTTTCGTGCGGGCAACACACAAAAGGTACGTCATAAAACTGAAAAGAGCGATGACAACGTATCAGATGCGGGATTTGAATCATCTCTGGCATTCGGCCTTGCGGGACGTCATTCACTATTCTCGGTCGGTTTACTTCCGCCGTTGAAGGGTCACGGAAGCCGTTACCTCATTGCAATACAAGGGAGTAAGAGAGATTTTTGCAGATGAGTGCATTTGCAACCAGAGACCAACTTAAAAGTGGCCAATTAAAACAGCTATCAAAGAAAATAGCACAAACGGAGAAACCGAAAAACATCAAAATCCAGTACGAGTTCACCACAGACTTTATGATCTGAAAGGCTTCTTTATCGTTATTCTATTGTCGACGGAACAAGAGAAATAATGGAGGAAAAGGTGTAATATAGGCACCTTCTTTTTATTTTCGACAAAAAGTTACTTTAATATTAAAACATTCTACGTTTTTTACCTTCATTAGCAACTATAACAAGTTTACTAAATAAGATGAGACAAAACAATGATTAATAATATCAATTCTTTTAATTCGAAAACAAAGATTTACGAAAAGCTTTTAAAAATTCACCAGAAAAAATGGGGTGCAAATATGGGCCCTTTCCAGAAAAGTCACAAAAATAGCTTAAAATGTATTAAAACATGATACAACAATACAAAAAGTTGGAAAATTTTATTTATTACGGTAAAAATTGTTTAAAGAAATCGCTGATGTAACTGGCTCTTTCAAAACCGGCACAATCAAAGTGTGCCCACATTTGGTACATAACACATTATACCACTCTTCTCTACGAATGTGTTCAGCGAACCTTCCATCACAAAAGATGCAAGTTGCATTGCTCGAACTTAATCTATCCGTCTATCCTCGTCTTTGATATCCAGATTGATACCGTCATCGCTGTCGATAAGAGGAGGATCATAGCAGTCTGCTAAGTCCGATGGTGAATCATATCGTTTCGTGGGTCGAATTTTCTTTCTTTAAAGGGCATTTGCCTTCGCACCCTTCGTCGGCCTTTTACCTTAATGGACCGTGGCTGGTATCATCTTACCCTGAGAAAACTCAGATTCTTTTAAGCACTTTTGTCAATCAACTTAGTCTATTGATCCTTGTGTAGTCAACAGATGAGGAGGTTGGACCTTGCTGCTTTGCGTCCACGAGTAGTGGTTCCCATCTCAATGTTGGGTACAGGAGATATATCGAACGGAGAATCTGCATTTAACGTTCTTAGGGCTCATATTTACACAAAGAAAGGGTGGTCATATTTACACCCCTTACCTAAAAAAGATGGCCTCTATAACATGTAACCTAAAGGTGTGCGTGACTAAAGGAATGCTTCTAAAAGTAGCTTAGATTCCCGCTTTCTGGATATCACTGTGAAATTATTTTAAACTAACCACAAAAACATGAAATGAAAACGATTTCAGGCAGTCCAGAATAAACACCAATTCGCACAATAACTCACACTGCATCCACACTACTTGAAAGAATGGTTCCAACTGCTCTACTTTCTTATATCAACAAATGGCACCATCTACAGTCCTTGCCGTCACACTTCAGCAACTTCCATAGCCACTAGTAAAGGGGTGCCCATATTTAGATCCATGCCCATTTTTACACCTTCTCCTCTATATATCAAGGCGAACAATATTTGTTCAACAATTCAGTATGAAATTCTCTTATTGAGCCGAAAAGGATATGTTCACTCAAAATGATGAATTTAAATCGAGATTTTCATTGATAACAGTATTGAAGATGTTTCAAACTAAATTTTCATGACTTATCTTACTTGTTATAATAGAATGAAAAATGACAAGAATTGTAGCATATCTCTGTCTCTTTATAATACTGAGCTAGGCGCTCCTCTCCATATTTCAGAAAGTTCTGGACTATATATACAATGATAATAAGCAAATTTCTGTGTGTTTTTATCACTTTTTGTGACGTTACAGTATTTTCCACAAGACGAAATAAATCTTTTGCAAATATCATTAAAATATTTTTTCAATTGTAAAAGTATAGACAAAAATTCGGAATTAAAAAGAAATTAGTTACTGCACACTTTAATTTTAATTAAAAAAATATATAGAAACCTGGATTGTGCGATAAGCATCATTCACTTTGTTGCTCATTATACAAAAACTTTTGCTATTGCAACAGTCTGCCGACGTCCTATAAAAAAATCCTTAAAATTAGAATCGCAATTAATTTCAAATTAAATTATAAGCCGAAAAAGCACAATCTTTGGACTTCTTACTTATAGTCAGGGGTGCAGAAAATGTTCAAACCTCGGAAATTTCCCCCAAACACAGTATAAATTTCCCTCAATAATGCAAAAATCTACTTTGCTATACAAAGTCATTTGTGCTATGTAATAAATCTTTAACAGAATAAGTACATTTTTATTTTCTCTTAAAAAAAATATTCAAAATTTCCCCAGTCAGTTTAAATTTCCCCCGAACCTTGTTCGGGCGTTCGGACATATTCTGCACCCCTGCTTATAGTATATTCAGATTCTTCGTTCGTATATTCAGAATTATAATAAATATAAATACACAAAATTGTAATTATAGTCGTTTATATGAGTGTCCTGTAATTTGATCAAAAATATACTGAAATCATAGGATAATTCTGAATATCATATGGAACCTTTTGCCAGGTGAAGTACAGAAACTCGACTTTAGCATTGACTCAAATATGTCAGGGAAGGTCCTTTGAAGAAATATTCAATCCTGCTGCCTCTTCAGCTTTATATAATTGCGAAAATGTTGCTGAAACAAAATTTGACGAATGAACTAACTTTTCGATCATATTCCCCATATATTATAAAGGATTTATTTCTATTAATCTAGATAGCCAAATCATTTGCTGGAATAGTTCAAAATAGTCCTCAAACCATGGAGGCAGTACCAATTTACCCAGCACCTTGTTGACAACTTCAATCCATTGCCTCATGGAATCTAACCTACCATCAGCTCTTGTCAACTGCTATCATAATTCTTCTGATAAAGCATCGTTCTTTCAGTCGTCTCGGGTAACTAATATCAGAGATGCCAACATTTTAACCTATTTCGGAGTATTTTTCGTCCCGCCTCTATTTCATACCACTTTTTTCTTAATTTTTTTCTTATTTTATCGTAGTTATATATCGGAGAAAAATGTTCTATTAAAAAAAATTGTGATGCGGATTAATGGCGGAGCTAAAAATACTCCGAAAATCAAAATGTTGGCTACTATGCTAATATGTGCACGAGGTTAGTGGTTGCACCTTACCCGAGTATATGTTGTTAGTAAAAGCGTACGAGTCTGTATTCTACTACCATATTCAACGAGCACCGAATTTTGCTGCGCTGTACCCACGGACACGTTTGTAGTACGTCCGACGTTGATTGTTGCTGTTATTTGTAGTGTTGCTTGCCTGGTAATGCTGAAGAATTCTACACGGATGTCTCTGGAATCAGACATTAAGTAGGCGCGGTCTGTCACTTTGTTATCTATGGTGTTTGGTAACACCTGGAATTATAATTCTTGGTAGATTCTTGAAAATGAGTATCGAATAACGTATAATTCCCTGACAATTTCTGGAATGAAATGCCCATTCTGTCTAGTACCAACTAACGTTCTGCATCCAAAAATCTTAATTCCTATTGAACTGCAATACTCACGTCAGGAAACTTCTCGTGAATCACTTAAGTACAAATAAAGCAATGCTGAATATTTACCTATAGCTATCCTACGATATTCTGCACTTCAGTGAAGTTTCTAATAAGTATGAGCAGTTTTCTAGTATTATATTTCTAGTATGATATTTGAAAGTATGAACATTTATTGAATTATTTTAATTTAATTTCTGACATGCAGTATAAAAATTAAAATAGATTATGTACTTTCCATATATAATGAGCACTGTTTTTTGTTATTGATTATATATAAAGTGTGAATTGATTAACTACAGATCATAATTTAAAGGAGTAATATAGCACTTAAATTATATCCGTTTAACAGGATTCGTACTATGCACCCTTTATCCAAGTTACTTTCAGGGATGAGAAATTTTCGCTTTTAATGCTGCCACTATTTTTATACAATAAACTCTACCCTATTAAATTACGAAATAGTACTATAAAAATACCATACACATTTCTGTATAAAATTAGTGGTTGTAGAAAATACGAAATTGTCTCAATTCTAAATGTGACCTGTATGTATGTGTGTATGTATGCGAGTGGACACGGTAGCGTCTAAATGCTTTGTTCGAATGAGCTGAAAGTTGGTATGTATGTTATAGGTCACCGTCGCACGAACTGTTTAGTTTTTTGTGAATCTAGCATTTATAGATTTTTACAGGGACACAACGAAATTTTTTTTATCAATATGATCTATGGGCTCGAATTATTTGAAGGGCAATTGCGTTAAACAACATACTATATATAAAGGGAAATACTCAAATACCCTATTATAGCTTTCTATTTTGTTTATTTAACGACTTTTCCTATTTTATTCATACAAACGATAATTACTTAATGTTCAGAAAGTCTAGGGGGGTCACTTCATATTTACTTTTATTCAGGCCCTGACTATCGGCAGGGCATACGGGGCAAATGCCCTGGGCCCCCCTTCTGGAAGGAGCCCCCCTACAGGTGTATGCAGAAATTTTGCAACCTAAAGAGCTCTTATGCCACTGCAAGGGGGCCCCCCAGAATAGGCTTGCCCCGGGGCTCCAGGTAGTCTAAGTCGGGCCCTGCTTTTATTTAGGAACACTAAATAATCATGTCCTTTAGTATTTCAAGCATCGTTAGAATGTTCTCTGCGTATGTGAAAACAGTATCAATCGTTGAAACACTTATGAGATGAATGTTTGATCCAGCATACAAAAATAAAATACTATTTAGAATGGTATTCAGAAAACGTAGATTGCTTTGGAATATATATAGCAATAATTCTTTAATATTTATTTATCAGTGTCACTAAGGGAAAAGAAAAGAAAAAAAAAACCTGTTTTAATTTAAGTGAAATAAAAACATTATCAGAAATCGACCTATTTCTCTTTTAAAAACAAAAGGCACCATATTTCACTATTAACAACACTGTAGATGGAGAATGTGTAAGCAATATAATTAAAAACTATTTTATTTAAAATTCTCTTAACTGTGGAAAATTCTAGAAACATTTCTCAGTATTTTACTTTATTCCAAATAGAGAAGATGTAGAAACTTGTTTAATCTGAATATGGCATGCAAGTTAATTGTATTTAATAAACTATAATAATCAGTTTTATGAATAATATTATTAGAAAATACATACATTATTTATGAATTTTTATTTCTAGCAACATTTTTAAAAGAAGAAAAATGTTTTTTTAATAATTAACATATCATTTTATTATAAGAACTGACAATTAAAAAAAAAAAAAGTTTTTTTGTTTACTTGTATGTTTTTTTCACCTGTCATAATCCTTCGTATAAATAATTTCCGGTTGACATTTTACTATGTTTACTTGAGAATAAGTTTTTAAAAATATTAATAATTATATCTAGTTACAATGATGATTGATAATTTATACAATTTTCATTAATTTTTATTTATTCAATTTTATGCAAGTAGAGTTTAAAAATACACTCCTCCTCAAAAGTTTAGGGAGATTTGCAAACGAGCAGTTTTTTTTTTTTTTTTTAATTTAAAAACTTATTTCTCGATGAAATGTTTTCAAACATTGAGTATTTAAAGAACTGGGCCTTCCTCGTGTTTTTCTGTGAAAATTCGTTTAAGACAAAATTTAGGGGGCCAGTAACAAATGGGCAAAGTCAATAATGTTTGTGATTACATTGCATCCTTACATTGTTACCTGGTATATTATTAAAGGAACGAAACGATCTGCAATTTTAGGCTATGTTAATACAGACCAAGTACAATTTATGGATGAAATTGTGTGACGATAGCATGTTAAATAATGGAGGTAAAAACATTTATTTTAAGACAAAAAAAAAAAATCATCAATGCTAGATTCATGAAAATCAATAGTGCTTGTATCTGTAACATACGTATCGATTTTCAGCTCATTCAAACAAAGCGTTTAGATGCTATCGTGTTCACTCACATGCATGCACACTACACACATATATCATCATAAAAATAGCAAAAATGAGCTCAAGGAACCTCAAAACGTGTAAAAACACCAAAGTCAGATTTTTGACATGATTACAATGCTTTCCTTACATGTGTATGTTCGGAAATTAGAAATGGATTGAACTTGATTTTTTTTTTTTAATTTTGAAATAAAATACAATTAAAATTTTACAATAATTCAAAGTTTTAAATTTTATTGACCTGAAAAAAAAATGATTAACTTTAGTAACATATATTTACGATATATTTACGCATTTATAAAGGGTAACTTGTAATGAATATCAATGAAATTTAAAGTAATGAGTTTTACAAAACGCATTTCAAACATCTGGCATAAATAAAATTTTAGTACTGAATAACTAACTAAATAATATGTTTTTTTATTTATACAATCAGCTCTAAATTTAGTAACTGTATATAAATAATTTCAAATAAACAATTGGACATAAATAGTTGTTGTACAACGTAAAACAAAATATTTTATACGCATCAAGTCCTATTGATACGAATTATATTAAGTTTATTAAATTATTTATGTGTGTTTTACTGTACCTTTTCCTTTTGTTTCTTTACTGAATTATTTAATAGTTCAAAATTTTTTTAATGACTAATAATTACAAAACGTTCAGAAAGTCGAGTAGAGCACCATCCAGATTTTTATATATTTAATCAGTTATATACAATAACAATAATAATCAATTTTTATTTATTTATTTAATATTAGTTAAAACATTTCTTACGAAATTTTTATAGGTAGTTTTAAAGTAAGTGTACTCTATTTATCTCACCTTTTTAACACTTTCCAGCAAAGTTGAAAAGCGTTTATGAACTTCGGTTTGTTTGTCTGTCTGCGCTCTAACTCCCATAAATATGAATACAATTTCATAAAACTGATATATGTCATTCAAGTTCAGTAATGGGTGCTCCCTACCAAAAATGAAGTAAGTACCACCACTGTGTTGTGTAGAGATTCAAAAGCGTTGCGTTCTATGAGAGGTATTTCTATAAACCACATTTTTACAACTTTACTTTGCACAAATCTTAATGAAATTGAAATATGTTATTCACATGAGTAAAAAACAAAACAAAAAAAAAAAAAAAAAAAAAAAAAAGCTTTTTTTAGAATAATGTATAATTAGCATTAAAATTTGCAGGCTCATACTGTATTCAGTTACACTAAAAGCTACTATTGTAGATTTTTTGTAATTTCATTTTAAATTACATTAAGCGTTTTTAACACTTTATCATTTTTTAAGAGTGAATATGGTTTGAACTAATGAATCTGTCTGTCCGCCTATCTGTCCATCTGCCCTCTTCTAGCGTTCGTAAATATTTTCATATTTTTTTAAAAACGATATATGTTATTCAAACTCACTATTGGAATTTTTCTCATTTAACATGGCATTAATAGGCGCTGTACAACTGGTTTGTGTACAGGGACACTCAAAAAATGCCAATGCACTGCGTTTAATGAAAATATATATAAATCCATATGGCTCCTGTTCTGGTCGTGGCAGGCTGGATGAGTGTTGCCGGCGTGAAACTAGTTTAACTCCACAGGCAAGTCACAAGTCTTGCCGCCTGCCTCCTTCCTTCCTATCTTGTGTTTCTTAGGTTATTTTTTCATTAATTTTGATAAGTTTATGGTTTTAAGTTAAGATTTGTTGTGTTACTTTATTGATTCGTTTGTTTTGCAGGCTGTTAATTAATTGATCTTGTTTCTTTACATTAGTGTATTTCATCCACTGATAAAAAAAAAATTTTTAATCTTATTGGTCATTGGTGTTTCAGTGATCTTTTATCTGTTGCTTGACTTCTACTATGCTTAATAGATCATCTTTATTATTTATATATATATATATATATATATATATATATATATTAATCAAATTTAAATAACTTTCTACTGCAAAAATCATAATTAAATTGAAATTTATTGTTAATATGCGAAAGTTGTGTTTTGTATTGAATATGATATGCCTTGCATTCAGGTTTACATGGCTACACTAAAGTATTCAGATATATTAACCCTTTGATCTGAAATGACGAGTCCAGCTCGTTATGAATTTCCCGACACTAATTATGTTCTTATATGTATATTTAACAATAAACATTCATATAAATGTGTGAAACAAATATTATTTTTAATAATAACAAATTATTTGAGCAACAAAACCGTAAGTTTCTATATCAATCCCTCCTCTTAAAACTAAGAAAATTAAGTTGTCTGAATGAGCAGTGCTGGCTGAAAATAAATTGCAGTTCAAGGGGTTAAGAGCTACAATTGAAAATCGCTGTAATTGAATTGTCCATTCGTGTTAAGCATCTTTAACACTTTACAACAAATTTTGAGAGTGATTATGATTTAAGGTAGTATATCTGTCCTTTGTGTTATAACGTAGATGAAGAACATTGAAGTTTAAACGATACGAGTACATACATTTGGAAAGTGCTAATAATCAATGTGTACCGCATGACTTTTCGTTCTTGTTTAATATGTTATTTACAATAAATGTGATAGTCAACGAACTATTTTAACATTAGTTAAGACGAACATTGGAAGATTTTTAGATATGTTTATTTTTCAGATTTTTTTAATCCTATGATAATTTAGATGTTTCTTTTTTTATGTATAATAAATTTACAATTATTAATCTTTTAGTTGATTTATTTGAACTTTGAGTCATTCTTATCAAGTATTCGATGTCAGAATTTTATTCACCAATCAATAGTGATTTCTTTTTATCAATTTGAAAATCCTATCAGGAGATTTAATTGAATATTCCTCATTCTATATTTCGTCGTTACTGTATTTCCCTGTAATGAAGTAGGGGAAGAAGAGAGGATATGTCGATAGGTGTTGAATCAGTCACGCGATGAAGACATACTATGCATGTCTGTGTATACAAACACACAGTTATAAGAAAAAACAAAATTTTATCCAGGTCAAAAAACAATGGTAGTAAAAGTGTAATTAATTTTGAAAAGCTCGATTAAATAAGATTTCCTTTATCAGACTTTTACTGTATACAGATACATAGCATGTTTTAAAAAAGAAGAGAAAAATCCCGAATTTTATTAGATAAATAAAAAGTAGCAATTAATGTAAAATAAATGTATGTTAGTAAAAGAAGAAGTTTGTATAATATGCCTCAAGAAATTTTCATTTCAAAAATTTGTTTTGAATAATGATATGCGAAATACAACAGGCAAAAAACAAAAATAAGATATTATGAGACAGACTATTAAAAAGGGTTTCCTTAGTGGTGATATTGTTTGAGTAGATGACTCATACTTCCAAACTTTGAAATAACATTCTGTTGAGGTTCTGGAAATTATTGTTATAAGAAATAACAACACTATGCATATAACAGAATTATTAACTTTGGATTTTTTCGTACTTTACTTAAGATATTTGTAAAGATACTCAAGCTTAAAATATGATTGAAAGACGTGTAATTTCACAAAAGAATCGCAGGTACTTCAACCAGAAGTGAAGTATAATTGAGAACGTTCCCCGAGCACCATGCATATTACGGATATTACGAGCATGGGAACCGGAATCATAAAATCGACGAAAAAGACGTCGACCTTGGCTTATTTTCTTCCTCCTCTTCTAGAGAAATTTAAACAGTAGAATTGAATATTGTGAGGAACATGAAATAACAAAATGAAGTCAAAATGACTCAAAACATGCATTGACCATACTATGTACTTTTAGGCAAGCAGACTTGTTTTCATGATCAATTCCTTCCCAGCTATCATTTCAGAATTCTGATATCTATCATTTGTCTAAAGAAAAGATTTAATATCCAACATCAGAATAAGTAATTCTGTGCGTCAATATTTATGTTATTTATTTTTGTGCGATTGAATTTGTTTTACTGCAAAAGTTCTATAGGGCAAAATTAGCAGTAGCCAGTGACCGCATGGCCATTTACTTCTAAAAAGGTGGCCACTTTCTGTCTTCTGCATTGTTTAATAAACGTCTGTTTGTCAGCTTTTTACGATTGATTGGTTAATTTGGGCAAAAAATTGCATACTGGGGATGAAAATTATATATTGCTGATGCGTATAGTTTAATGTATGATGTTGTCGTCCTGTATTTTAGTAACCTTTCATATGGCAGCATAGAACAAAATTTTATATAAATATGCACACGGAGAATTATTTTTGAAAAATCGTAGTGAAATTCAAAGTTTTTATTTATGTTAGTAATAATCATTGAGAATTAAATTTTTCTATTGTATATTTAGGTACGTTCCTGCCGGTTGTTAATTTTAAAATTTTATTGTAAATCTTGTAAGCACAGAATCTGACTGGGAGATAGTATCATGTACAATCCGTTCATTTAAATAACGATATTTTAGAAATTATCTACAACCTCTCAAATTTTATACATTTGAGAAGTCAAAAATGAAAAATGTTACATTTATTTTCCATTAATTTGTTGACTTCAAGAGAATCATAATTTAAATATTATTATTAAATAAATGCCACAATGTATTTTTGTCTTGTATTCACAAACAAATTTGAATTATCAGTGCATTTTGAGAACAATTATTTATTTTTTCTTTTTAATCTTACTTTTAATTTTTAATAAATTTTATGTTTGAAAAATTTTGTAAGTTTGAAAATGCAAAAATGGGCGGTTTTTTGCAAAATTTGGATAGAATATTAAATCTATGCTTACTGAAATTAACTTTCAACAAAATAGAATACTTAACAATTACTCTCTACATAGATTAATAAAAACTTTCCAACATTGTGGGAAATTGTTAAACACGGAAATCTAGAATTTAAAAATAAAAATAAATAAAAAGGAACTCTTATATTATTGATATTTTTAGTGATATGAAAACTTTTTCAGTGCACTATATAGGATGGGTAAACACGTTTTAGACAGTATACGAGGCTGCACAAATTCAATCTTTTTTGTTTTATTTATTTATTTATTTTTATAGAAATAAAGCTGTAAGATACTTTTGTGAGACTCCTTCCGTCTTAGTTAATAACTAGATATATACAGTTGAACCTCGTTAACGTGAATTTCAAGGGGGATAAAAATTTGTTCATGTTATCAGTAACTCAGAAACCAATCTTCATTTTGATGGGGATTGTGGAAACAGATCATGTTAAAAATAATTCACATTAAGCGTGTTCACATTAACGGAGTTCGACTGTATTCACAGCCTTACTATTTTTAGACAATATACACAATAGCCCAAAATCAATCTATCGTATAGTTTTCCTCTAAAATAAAGCTATACCGATTATTTTTGGAAGTTTTCTCCCTCCATAAAAAAGAAATATATATATTTTTAAGAAGTTATTACGAGTTAAAATACATTTAATGGTTAAATGACGCAATGTGGCAAATTGTGAAATTGTTTATAATCTATGCTATGCAAACTGCATATTTTTTTTTTCTTTCTTCCTTCCTTTGTATTTTCTCTTACCCATAAGGCAGATAAAGTATTGTTTTAGGGTCAAATTTTCGAACGTGAGTTTTTGTTATATTTACACGTTTTGAGGTCTCCTGAATCTGAAAACCATGTTTTTAGGGAATGGCCTGTATGTGTGTTATCAACATACCTCAAGAACAAATAGTAGCATAAAGTGCAAACTTAGTATTCTAAATGTGAATAATATAGGGATGCTACACGAAACTTTTCGTAGAGATGAAGCAAATGGTTCGTGTACAGGGACGCCCAAGAGAATTCAAATACATCACGTCTATGGGGGAAAGTGCTGGTAAGTAGAGTTTAACATCTATACACTGCACAAAACCAAATGAAACGAATATATGTATTTTCTTATATGCGTAAAAACATGTCTCATGTAAAATATGGTAGGGAAATCATTCACTGCTCGCAGGGCTACACAGAAGAAATAGATAAGTGCGACAATCGTTGAAAATTGATGGAAGCGTATTTCAGGCTGGGCTATGTATTATTACTATAGGATTATATTTAGGTGCACCATGTGGTCTGTATATAATCTTCGAAAGATATACAGGGCTGCAAATATTTAAGCAGTAACATTCTTTTTTGTTGTTAGTGGATGCGCTTTATTAATATTTTGCCATTTCCAGGAAAGCTGTTCGGGAATTGAAATGAATTCCTCATAGAGATATGGTAAATAATGTAGGTTTTTAAGCTAAATATTCATCGCTTGTTTTTTGCATATTTACACGTTTTGAGGCTTCCTGATTACCGTAGTCAAGTTTTTCAACGTTTGATCTTTGTCTGCGTCTCTTAGAGTGACTTAAAAACGAATAATTTTAGGAGATCCAAATGTTGTATTTTAAAGTTAATGTAAGTTATTTGCTAGAAAAGTTTTATCAAGATTCATAAGTTTCGAGGAATGTTGCGTGTTAAAATTGTCTGAATAATTTTACTAAAGTATTTAAATTCTGTATAAATGTAGCTGCATTAATGAAACGGGGGGTTGAGGGGGCGCCCACACAGATATAATTATCATATAAAACATTTCCGAAGACTAATTTGAATTGTTTAACACAGATTTACATAACAGTACTCGTTATCTTACCTCTTAATCTCCAACCTATATTTATAGTATTAAATTTCAGGGTAAGAGAAAGTCGTGTGAGTGACGCACCAGATTATTTTAATTGATGCAAAACACTGCACATTTTTCTTAAGGCGATGACAACATTACAGAGAGGTTCATTTAAAACAAAGAAAGGGTGTAAATAACGAATTCGTTGTAAAAAAAAAAAAAAATTAATCATAACATAACCGCAATCAGAATTTTAAAAAAAGAAAAGTTCGATTACCTTAAAAAAGAATTAATAGAGAAAGTACAAATTCGTTACGCCAGACGTTTCAATTTTCCCTTATCTGAAAGGTCAGCTGAAGCGCATCCAATTATACACTACAGCAAAAAGCTGACGTCATACTCAATCCTACATAAATGCGACTTTAACGTTCATCTTCTCCAAATGTTGCTGCTTGTATACCATTGTTATATTGGCAATTTATTTAATTCATTATTGCTACTGGAAAATTTACATGACGTGTAATTTTTCCACTTTTTTTTTTTTTTTTTTCCTCTGTGAATAATCCATGTTTCCTCTTCTGACGAAATAGAACTAACTAATCACCAAAGTGTGACAGTGAGATTTATGTAAGCTGACAGTTTGTAAATTATTCGAAAACAAAACAAAAAAAAAAAAAAAAAATCCAAAATGTCGCACAATTTATTTTTGTCTAGTTGTATTTGCAAATAATACTTGAAATAAACATCAGTGCATTTTTAGAACAAATATTTTTATGGTAGTTTCTGTGTTTCTTATGTTAATTTTACTTAAATAACGTTCAAATTTAAAGCTTCTGTAAGTTTTAAAGTGCAAAAATTTAAGTTTCTGTAAACGAATATTGAAAATCTATGTTTATTGAAATTTAATATCCAATAACATTTTTAAATTCGAAACATCTGCATAGATTATGAAAAATATTTTTAACATTACGAGGAATTGTTGCCAAAGGAGAAGACTTGTACTAAAAGAAAGAAAAAGAAAGGGAAAGGAATAGTAAAAGGAGCAAAATAAAAATTGGACTTTTTACTTTGGACAAACTTCACTTTTTTATTATTATTATTATTATTTAATTTTTGTTGGCGGCCATCCTACTTTAAGGTAATCTACAACAAAAAACTTTTTTTTTCAATGTAAAAAAAAAAAAAAAAAATCATCCTAAGTAAATAAGTAAAAACAGATCACACCTCAACTTTTTTTTATATTCAAGGAATATTTGACGGTTACAATTTTACCAATTTTAAGTACCAATTTTAAATATACGTTTCAGACATATATTATTTATTTCAAATATATTTCAGCCAAAAGTAAGGCATAATCAACTTCTTATTTGTAATCAAGTATATCATTGTTACGCTATCAATTTACTAAATTCATTACAGTGGTCTAAATTTTCCCACTATTTTTTAATCTTTATTTATTTTATTTATTTATTTATTTTTGCGAGTAATCCATGCTTCCTCTCCTGTCGCACTTATCAGTTAAGTGTGACCAGTGAGCGTGAGCTTCATAGTTTATAAATTATCAGATGAAACGTGATAAAATTGGGAAATATTCATTTTAGTAGTCAAAATTAGTCTAAAAAAAAGATTACAATAGCAGACCAGATTACAAGCCCTAATTTTCGTAATATTGAATATATACAGAGAGTGAGTGATTTAGTTAAAAATATATTAAATAAAAACTCCATTTTAACTTTAAAATTATGAAACAGGAGTAACAAGTTGATGAAAAAAAAAAAATGAAATAAAATAAATTACGAGTGTCTTTTTTCCCCGTCATTAAAATATATATATATATATGCGTGTATATATATGTGTGTGTGTATGTGTATACATATTTATTATGTCGAAAAAAATATAAAAACGTGTAACAATTTTCTTTTATTTAAACTGATTTTTCTTATTTTTTCTTAAGGTTTTTGTATTTCAGACCAATTAAAAAATGTTTTCCTTTTTTTCCTCTGAAATAAAGTTAAAAAATATTTTTTTAAAAATTGAGATAAATCGGGCTAAAGAAATAGAACAGCTTAAGAACAGGATCCCTGGGCGAAATTTGAAAAAGTCATAAAAGTAACGCAGACGTTTCTCGCCAGATCTTCTTACGCAATTGCGAAAGCTATTTTAATTCATCTCCAAATCACAACAAAAACTTAAAATTTCAAGGAACTCCTATGCTAAAACTGTATTAAAAAATAAACAAATTAATAAAATAAGAAATTAATATAGCAACCGTTGTTGAGGAATGAAACGATGAAACGCAGTTACCGCGTGTATTTATATGGAAGAAGAAATTTTTATAAAAAGTCCTGTCAAACCAAACTTAGAAAACAAAAGTAAACTTTTTTCTTTTCCCAATGCCTTTTTGTAACAATGACGTCCATTTCGAGCATTAGTTTCAGAAAGCTTGAGCTTTTTATTAAGGTGGTGAGTTTCTTACTTCGTTTAGTTTAAATTTTGTTAATTTTTAGTAGATACAAAATAAATGAAATAGAATGAAATATAGGGAAATAAACTTGAAATTTTAAATGCTGTTAAAATTTGCTTTAGTTTTAATAAAAAATATCATTCCTAAATTAAAATGATTTTTTTTTTTTAACTTTTCGAACTTACGTATGTATGGAAAGTATTGTAATCATGTCAAAAATCCTAATTTGAGATTTTGATGTTTCTATACATCCTGATGTGCCCTGAGTCCGTTTTCACTATTTTTATGATTATGTATGTATATGTGTGTGTATGTATGTGTGTGAGTGAACACGCTAGCGTCTAAACGCTTTGCTCGAATGAGCTGAAAGTTGGTACGTATATTGTAAGTCACCGTAGCACGAACCCCATTGATTTTGGGGAATCTAGCACTTAGTTTTTTTACAGGGACACCAAGAAAAATTCTTTATCATTATGGCCTATGGTACCAAATTTTTAAAAGTGCGATAGCGACTAAACGCCTTATTCAACTAAGCTGAAAATTTATATGAATATTGTAAGTTACTGTTGCACTAACTATAAGCGTTTTGGTGAATCTAACATTTATAGGTTTTTACAGGGACACAGCGAACAATTCTTTATCATTATGATCTATGCGCTCAAAGTTCAATAGCGTTAAATTAAACATCGTGTACTATTTGGAGAAAAATACTCGAACACTCTGTTATAATTTTCTTTCTTTTGTTTATCACCAACTCCTCTTACTTTACTTTACCTACAAAACCGTTAATTACTCAATGTTCGGGAAGTCAAGTGGAGGAATCACTCCAGATTTTTTTTTTTTTTTTTTTCCACCAATCTAAAATAAGAAACTACCGCTAAATATAAAAGAAAGTTATTGTATGCATACTTTTGCTTATTTAAGGATTCTACTCTGTTAATACCCTCGGGTTTTTCGTTTGCAGTGAAGCGTAATTTGAAAGTTACTTTTCGAGTTAAGAAAAATAAAATAATTTATGGAAAAAATATCTGCCGGTATTTACCATCCAGACAACTCCTGCATCACGTCAACGAAAAGATGCTAGAATTTTAAGCATAAACCTTGAAACTCTCTTCCAGAGCACGCATTAAAATTTTAATGAAGTGTGATGAGAATTTTTATGTTGCGTTTTCTTCATATGGAGAACGTCTTGCACCGAAAGCAAATATCATGGATTACATCAAATACAATCCAAATTGTAAATTTTCCTTAACGGAACCAACAACTCCTAAAATATTTTCATTGAAACTCCCCCCCCCCCCACCTTCTTTTTTTTTTTCTTTCTTTTTGGTGTGTCTGTGTGCATATGTTTGATTTAGATATAATCTGTGTGAGTTAAAAAGCGTTTCCTTACGTAGGAAAATTTTAAAGTTTTACACAAAATTTTTTCCATTAAAAATTATAATTTGATATCGTTATTTTAGAGAGTATAAGTTAAGTAATCATTTCCGATGACCAAGCATTTCTAAATGATAAAAAGATTATATGATTTTTTATCCATATTATCCTGATATCCAATCTTACATGTCCAGTTTTTTTTCCCTTTCGTGTGTATGTGCGCGTGTATGTGTTTATCTTGATTTAGATGTAATTTGTGTCAGTAAAAAAGGCATTCCTTACGTGGGAAAATTCCAAAGTTTTACAGAAAAATTTTTTTCATTAAAAATTATAATTTGTTATAATTATTTCAGAGAGTATCGTTGTATGGTTAAGTAATCATTGCCGATGATCAAGTATTTCTAAATGATAAAAAAGAGGTTATGAATTTTTTATCCATATTACCTTCATATCCTCTCTTGCATGTACAGATAGTTTGTAATATTGCTACATTATATACGCGTTACAAAGTGAAACATAATATTTTCACCCTTAAATTATTGAAGAGCGTATAACTGATGACAGACAGTCGAGGGGTGGGGGGGGGGGGGCAACTAACAATATGCTGTGATTTAGAGCTGTTGGTGGTTTTGTCTAAGCTTTTTATGAATGGTTACGTGGGTGATCCCCTTCGTGGGATTTGTGCGCTGCTTACTCTCGTCTTGTTGGAAAAGCATTAATATCCTTTATAGTTTGGCTTCTTTCGGTTTATTGTTTTTCGTGTTGAGTGTATTGCTATGTTATTTTTAATTAATTTCATGATAAGTATCTTTCTATAATAAATATTTAATAATTATCCTTAGTAGCAAAAAAAAAAAAAAAAAAAAAAAAAAAAAAAAAAAAAACACTTATTTGTTATTATGTAATTATCAGAATTGTGGAAATAAAAATTCTGAACTCGTTTCGTGATTATGTTTAAGAGGTGAAAAGATTAAATTCATTGGAAAGATTAAAATGAATCCCCAACATGATATTTTCAGAAATGCTGATTATTATTGCATTCCGAATATATTTAAACAAATGCTAGTGAACTGATGACTGTAATAAATAATTGAATGGATGACTATGTCAGTAGCGTAACAAGGATGTGTGTGTGTGGGGGGGGGGGGGGATGAGAACCGCCCTGGGCCTCTGATCATGAGTAGCCTCCGAAGAAATGTGATCTTTAAATATATGTATGTGGTGACGCTGTCGTGTCATTAAACATTAAAAAAATTTCTAGCAGCCATGGGTTTCGGTCTAAAAAGATTTCATGTACAAAAAATGACTATACAGTGATAACTCCTAAACCAAAAAACTCATTTATGCAAAGCTTAACTAAGGCAGGACAAGCAAGACTAGTGTCTCTACCACTCTTTTTGGGTTGGGCTTCCGAGTAGATCTTAAAACTAACTTCAATGCCTCTTTATAATAATAAACTTAAGAAGCGCAAGAGGGCCTCGCTGTAAGAGGGGCCCCCTTTCACTCCGGGCCTCATGAATTGTAGGTTCGCCATTGGACTATGCATAAAAGACCATAAAAATTTCAGAAAAATAATTAGAGAAATTCTGTCTGCATCTGTATATAAAATTATTCAAGACGAAAGTATAATAAAAGTATTTGAATATATTAAAAACGCAAATTATGAGAATTGTTCATTAAATTGAAATTTAACAGTCTTTCGCAGAAAATTCACAATGTACTTGTGCATGCAACTCAGTTAGTTTAACCATTAGAGGGGGGGGGGATGGGAGGTCTACTGATTATGTTTATGCGGAAAACCCACGTTCAGAAGCACGGTGACACACATTATGAATCGTATATAAGGTTAAATATTTACTCCATTCCTTTAATATTCGTCGTCATTTATCAAGAATTTTATTCCATGTTAATCGATTTCAAATGTTGCAATACATCTTCACTCAAAATATGTAATATATATATATCATGTATAATTAACAGAAACAAACTATAGGATGACAAATAACGTACGTCGAGAGGTAAATGTAAGGTAAGTGAAATAGACACACCTAGTTAAAGAATGTTGCAGCAAGAAATTTCAAATATTTCTTCCTCACATGTATATTTCTAAATCAAGGGCGAAATGAGTATTTTCCAGTATTGCGACACGTGATTTTGATGGTAAATTTTGGAACATAATTTAAAATACGAAGTCCAAAAAAAGTTGAGCTTCATTTGTTTTTTTCAGGTAGTTTAATCAGTAGAGTCATTTCACAGAAGATTTTACTTATATTTAAGCAATGTATATATTAAAAAAAAAAAGACTGTCACATGCCATAATGGTGCTAAAAATCTATATTGAAGCAGCTGCAATTTTAATATTTTTATCAACAGAAAATTTTACAGTACCATTAAAAGTAATTTTATAAGATACTAGCAGGCATTGTCTGCTTCACTGTTTATTGTATTCAAAAATCTTAAAATTACACGTAACTTATTAAATTACACATAACTTATCAATATAAAATTCTTATAAAATCAAAATTCATAAATAATAATAATAATAATAATTAAATTAGGCAAAAACCTCAGGGTTTTTTTTTTTTTTTCCCCAACTTCTCCCTCTTCTTTGCCAAAGAAGGAAAATTCCGCAAAACTTTTTAGTGTGGGGTACACATGACTAAACCCCACATCAATAAAATCCCCTTCCTACGATAATTTAGAGAAGAAATACAATTCAAAAAGTGTTTTTGCCCCCCCCCATCTCACTCCGTCAAAGGGGGAAGGGGAGAAAATTCGCAAAATCCCTTTATAGTATGCTTTAAACATACATAACCAACTTTCTGAGATCGTTTATTGTTTATGTTTACAGACAAATAAATTCCTAAACTAGTCGACTTGCAGATCAGGAGCCCCAACGTCCTATTTGCATTACTCGTTACTCAGTAAATCATTTATTTTATTGCATATTATATGAATATACTTATAATGAACTCGGCACATAATCAGATACGTTTCTGAGAGGTCAACCCCCCCCCCCTCCCTCAACCCCTCGTAGTATCTGTCTGTCTATATCTGTGTATATATATATGTATATATATATATATATATATATATATATATATATATATATATATATATATATATACTGCTTTGTAGCTCATAACCTTGTATTAACTCCTTGTAACTCATAAACTCATAAATACTTGTATTAAATTTCATGCCAAATGATTGCAAAACACATCGGGATTATTTTGTGCAGCCCTGTAAATTAATTATCAATCGATGCCTGAAATTTTCCACAGAAAACATGTTTTAAGCATTCTAATAAAATATGTTTACTTCATTACGTTTAATGGAGGGCAAAAATTTTAAAATGCAATTATAAGAAGTACTATCTCTAGACCGTAATGGTATGAATTTCGTTTACGTGTCTTGTACAAGAGCCACAATTATTAATGCGCCAATAAAAACTATAAAAATAAATCCTTGTAATTCAGTAATAATTGAACCAAATTTTCCATCATTTGGATCATTACAGAATGTCATTGGAAATATTTTGTGTGATCGTGTAAATAACTTATTTGGTCAATACGTAACTTTTCTCTCTCGAAAAACGATAACATGTTTTTAAGCATTTTAATATTGTATGTTAGTTCCATTACGTTGAATGCAGAATAAACGCATTATAACATTATGCTTAAATAAAAATATGTCCATAGGCTCTAATTAAACAAAATTATTTTCTTTGTTCCAGTAAACAATCCATAAATGTTATAAATTATATGCACCAATAAAAACTACATAACTCATTCTAGGTTGCTCATGAGTAATTGTTCGAATTTTGACATAATTTGAAGAATTACGGTACATTTTCGGAACTTTTGTAAAACATTGTACATTAATTATTAAGTCTAAGCACACATCTTTTATAGAAAGCAGGCTTCTCAGCATATCAATAATGTATGTTAATTTTTTTAATTTCTATTTTTTTAATTTTTTTAATTCAGTTTAACCATGTTTAAACGCGTTTAAACTAAATTCTAGCCACAGATCGTAATGATGTTTGGTATAGCTATGTACACGAACCATTAACACTATACTCGCCAAAAATTATACAGCTATTTTTGTACAGTGCTTGAATATGTGTACGAATTTGCAAGTCAATCTAGGCATTTTTGTGGCCGCTTTTGCAGTATATACGTTCCAGTCCATAGGCCGTAATAATAAGAAAAACTCTCGTGTGTCCCTGTACACGAACTACAAATAGAATACACACTCAAAACTATACAGCTAACTTTGTGTGCTTCATGGATATGTATACCAATTTGGAAGTCAATAGGATGATTTTTGCGGCCAATATCGCGAGACATACAAACACGCACAATCCAAGAACATTTCGAGTCTCCACAAGAAGACGTAAGACCTCCCGGCAATAACTCTTTTTTTTTCTTCTCTTTAAGAATAAAGAAAGAAAACAATGTAGTTTTGTATTTACAATGTTTTAATTAGTAGTGGATCTGCAGATCAGGACTCTAAACATCTTATTTGCATCGCTCATTACTCAGCAGATCATTTTTATTTATTCCCCATTATTTAAAATTAAAATAATTATATATATATAGATATACATACATATATATATATATATATATATATATATATATATATATAATTTCCTTGTAACTCATAGCTTTGTATTAACTAACTCATAAATACATGTACTAAATTCGATGTGAAATGATTAAATAACGTATCATAATTATTTTGTGTAGTCCTGTAAACTAATTACCAATTGTATGACTATTACTTACAAACTTTGAATAAACACCATACCATGAATTGTTTCGGGTCGAAAAACACACAACCCTTCATCAGGCGAATAGAGTAAGCACGAGTGCTGCAGTCAAAGCGGCAACGCACCTGCAGCACTCGTGCTTACTCTCTATTCGCCTAATGAAGGGTCGTGTATTTTTCGACCCGAAACAATTGTTGCGAGTTTATTGCATTTTATGGTGTTTATTCAAAGTTTGTAAGTAATATTTACAACGCCAGTTTTATGGTGCTTTTTTATACAATTGTATGACTACCATATTCCAAGGAGACTTTGATTTAAACATTCTAATATCCATGTGTTCATTTCATTATGTTTAATGGAGCGTAACTATGTTGAAATGCACTTATAAAAAAATACCGTCTGTAGTCCGTAATGCTAGGAAATTCTTTTGTGTGTCCCTGTACATGGTCCGCAGTAATTATATAAAATAAAAAATATACAACTAATTCTTGGAACTCAATAATGTTAGAACCAAATTTTGCGTAATTTGGATGATTACAGAATGCCCTCGGAATTCTTTTGTGTAGTCCTGTAAACAAATTTAGTATATACACACCTCTTTTCTAGAGAAAACATGAGTTTAAACATTTTAATAATGCATACTAATTCTATAATGTTGAATGCAGAATAAACGCGTTAAAATGCGCTTAAACAGAAATCTCTCCATGGGCTGTAATGTCGCGAAATTGATTTGTGTGTCTCTGTAAATAAGTCAAACCTTATATACACCAGTAAAAACGATGCAACTTTTTCTATGTAGCTCATCAAAAGCTGTTTTAAATTTGACATAATTTAGATGATTACGTGTCATTGTCGAAACACTTTTGTAAGGTCCTGTACAGTTTGTATTTTGTTGAATGCTGTGTAACCACTATAAAATGCGTTTCAATAAAATTCTGTTCATAAGCCGTAATGATAAGAAAAACTTTGGTATGTCACTGGTAAACGAACCACAAACAATATACACATTCAAAACTATAGAGCTAATTCCGTGTGGTTCGTGAACATGTGTATCATTTTGCAAGTCAATAGAATGATTTTTGCGGCCGTTACTACTTAACTAAAATAAAATTATATACACATTATAACAAAAGAAAAAAAAGAAACGACGCACCAAGAAGGAGTTATTCGAATGAAACAAAAATTGGTAGATGTTATGTACACGTAGAGAAAAACAAATGATTACAGTTTCAGACAATATGGATGATTTAATCAAGAGAAAGCGCTTCAAAAAGTAAACATGTCAATAACGCGTTGGTCCCACTTTGGCCTTTATGTAAGCAGATATTTGGCTTGGCATTGGTTGATAGATGTCCTCAAGCGAGATATCGTGCCAAATCCTCTCGAAATTGGTGCGTTAGACTGGCAAAATTCCAGGCTGGTGCAGGGATCATTTCATAATGCTTCCAACGTCCTCAATCGAGGAGAGATTCGGTGACACTGCTGGCGAATCAAGAAAACAAGCAGTAGAAAGTATCTCCATGCTCGGGGAGCATTATCATGCAGAAATATACGATCAAGATGGCGTGATATGAAGGGTAAAACTTCGGGGCGTAGAATTTCGTCGACGCGCCACTATGCTGTAAATGTGCCGCGGATGATAACCATCAAAGGGGTCCTGCTATAAAATGAAATGACACCCCAGACCATCACTCCTGGTTGTCGGGCCGTATGGTTGGCCACAGTCAGATTGGGATCCCCCACCCCTTTTCTGGGGCATTCCAGGACACATTTTCGCTGATCATCGGAGCTCAAATTGGAGCGAAACTCATTATTGAAGACAATACTACTCCATTCAGTGAAATTCCAGTTTGAACGTGCCCGACATTACTGAAAACAGGCATTTCGGTGTACAGAGTTTAATAGTAGTCGGCGAAAGAGGTTCCGTGAGCTCAACCCCCTTTCTCTGAGTGCCTATTAACGGTCTTTGAAGTCACTGAAGTACCAGTTGCACGTACGATCGATGATAATGATGAATCTGGGGCTTTGTGTACCACTCTGACGATTGATCGGGTCTCAAGTTCTGTCCTCTATCTAGGCCTACCGTTTCCTTCTTGATGCTATGTTTAGCCATGATTCTCCCATTCATGCCAACATCATCTAGTAGTGGCACTGCTCCTCTCAAAATGTTAAATAATTCGTCGACTAGACCAATCGGCTTCTGTGAGCCTAACTACACTCCTCTCTTAAATGATGACATATGCGCATATTGTTCGCGCACCTGTATGTGAGGCATAGTAGTTACTGTTTATCTGAGTAGACGGAATAAAATTCTCAAAGAATTTCTGACCTGGAATAGAAATTTCTCCTTTTTAATATTTTGCCAGTTGCGCAGTGAAGATGCGCTGCAGCGTCACATATTTATTCAATGGCATCCAAACTTTAAAATATTGCATTTTCCATCGAAACCTGTATGCATGTCAATTTGTGTCCAATTTGCATTACTCCTTCTTGGTGCGTCGTTTTTTTTTTTTTTGTTTTTTTTTTAATGGAGTGTATGTATGTATATATATATATATATATATATATTTTTTTTTTTTTTTTTCTCTATATTTAGTATATACTAAAAATGAAAAACCCTTTCCGAACCATTTTTCTGGTCAGAGCCTTGTTTATGGGAACATTTCCAGGTTATTTTGACAACTGATTTTAGCTTGATTTCATTCACAAAAATATTTATGCTAGAAATTGATATTCTCAACCACTGTTTGTTTATATGATGGTTTAAAGTTAATCAAATGCAACAACAATATGTTGCTTACTTTTAAACGTAATTCTAATGGAATATGGATTACTGCATTATCCCGATAAAAGATATTCTTATGGCATAAACAGAAATTGAATAGAGTAGTATGCTTTGGTTATTCCTTTATAGACAAAGCGACTCTCAAATCAAATAGCGATTGCTTTCTTCGCAATTATTATATAGAAAAGATAGCACTTTATTCACTTATTATTTATTTATTTTTTACTTGGATAAATATTATTAACAAGCGCGAAAACATAGCTCTTTAAAAAAATAAATAAGAACCAGATTTTTTTATTCTCTCTCTCTCTACAGAGTCAGAATTTTTTATGAGAAATAAGAACATTTTCTTTGAATAGTAATCTCCAAACCGCAAAAATGTGCCGGTAAAGGAGGAGGCGTTTACTTGGGGAGCATTACTTATCACGGAACAATTGCAGTATTATTTTTAAATGACACAGATTCTAGGGGGGGGGGGATGTTTGTAGGAAATTTATTGCCAAAAGACTTTTTTTTTAAACATATGAACATAATTGAGGTCTTCATATTAACCAAAATGAACTAAAATTTTCTAGGAAAAATAGACATCTCAAAAACATGCACTAAAAATTGTCGAACTATTGTAATTAGGAGTTCTGTAGAAGGAGCGAGTGAACAATACAAGAACATCAAAAGCAAAGGAAAGCTTTTCAGTTAATCAACGAATGTGTCATTTGTACATTAGATTCTACTGAATGAGTATAGATAAGCTTATATTTTGTTCTCAAAGAATCTTTCCAATTATCAAGGACTTACACAATTTTCACCTCCCAAAAAGTTAAAAGAATTGATATATAAAAAAATAATAAGTAAACTTATCGCAGAATACACATGATAACTTTTTCTTTCTTCTATACGTTTTTATATATATTTCTATTATATATATAATATATATATATATATATATATATATATATATATATATATTTATATATATATATATATAAATTCTTTCGTTTTAGAGTAAGAGACTTGGCTAAAAAATTTATGCTTCCAATTCTTCTCTTCCCTAATCATTTCCTTCCTCCCAAAAAAACAAATGTGAAATATCTTTAGAAAAATTTTAATCTGTACCTGCACTTTCGCGACAGTACTTGAAAAAAAAGTTTACATAAATTATGATATTTTACATTATATTTAAATAATTTAAACATTTAAGTCATTAAAAAGTAAGAAAAAAAATTATCAGATTGCAAGAACTTTTAACTTGATAGATCGTTCTTTCACTGACACTACCAACGTAAATAGTTCAATATTGCCTGTAGATAGAATTCCACTGCTGTCTGCGAATAACAAAAAAGAACCAGTTTCCAGCCATCGAACACTATGCTTCAGGCAAAAAAAGAGATAGCTTGTAAAAAAGAATTTTACTAAAATAACAAATGAAATTGAAATCTGATGAGAATGACTAATTTTTTTTCTCAAGTCATGGTTATTTTTTTATGCTGTATAAAATAAAAAATTAAATGGATTTTCGCATGTATTAAAATTTCGAGATAAAAAGATTAATATGCAAAATGATAAGGTTGAATGGCAATCTATTTATATAATTTGCAAGTGAGGTGATGATGCCGGTTCGTACTCATCTTCGAGAAAAGCCGTTGCCCTAGGCAACGGAAAAGCAAACTTATAGCGGCCATATTTAGGCCTAAGTACTCCCATGCCGTTTGTTCAACTTACGGAAACATGCACATAATCTGTTTTGTATCACATCTATTCTTATTTATTTTCTCTAAAACCTTCAAAAACTATCCAATTGTAATGTTATAAAGCTCTAAATTAAATATAACTGATCACCAGCTATTATAAACAACGTAATAACAGATAAAAACAAACCAAAACTGTTACCATTTAGAAAATACAAATTTCAAATGGACGACTCTTTGAGCGTTTCATTAAAAAAACTCTTAAAATATTTGTAAAAGCATATTAAAGCCTTTAAATACTTTTATCTAGCTTAATTGCTTATTTACATTTATAATGAAGAAAGCTTACGACATACAAACGAGAATACCTACATAGGAATACATAATACATATAGAAGTATTTTCCATGAATTCAACTAATGTTAGTAATTTTAATGATTTATCTTCATTGAATTTCATGATAATTCCTCATTATTTATATGAATCATTCATATGAATAATGATTCATATCAATGATTCAAATATTGTTATTATTTCTGTTTGCATCAGGTTTTGAGTGTTTTTGAATCATTTTTTGAACTTTTTACTTTGGAAATGATTCGTGTTGTTTTACTTTTAGTCAGAAAAATATTTTTCAATGTAACAATTCCCATGATTAAATGTTACCGGAAAATGTAGATATTTTGATAGAAGTTTATGCTTTTTGCTACGAACTTTAATTTAAAAAGAAAAACAAGGCCTATATTTTTGGTCAACCAGCAGTTTAATTGTCATTCATATTTATTGATCGGGTAGAATTTTTTTAATCTCACAACGAAAATTATAAAATACCGAAACTCATTTGATTCTGCCATCTATAAACAAAAATTGAAAATACATTTAAATGATCATGTGGTGATCTTCATGATCTAAACAATGTTTTGAGATTTATCGTCCACATTCCGTCCTTTTTGACGGACATTTTTTACATATTTATCGCTAAAACATGTCTAAAGATTAACTATATAAAATAATACAGTTGTTTATCTAACTCCAAAAGACTTCCTTGTAACTATTTTTTAAAATAAATGTGTCTTCATATTTGGCTTGAACCATTTTTCTGTTTTTTTTTTTCCCCCTAAATCTTATCTGAAATGAACAGCAATACATATTCATCGAATATTTATCATCGGGTATTCATCGCGTCATCCTCATGTCAGCATTACATTGTCTGCAACAGGGGTGGCCAACCCGCGAATCCCGAGCCACATGCGAGCCGCTCAGTAAAATTTTGCGGCCAGCGGAGGAATTTTTAAATTTATATCATATTATCTTCTGTTAACAGACCAAAATTTAAAAAATAAAAAAAAAAATAATAATAATAATCCTGACTTATCTGAAGAAAAATCATTATTTAAAATCATTTACAAAAATTTTTCTTTTCAAATAATTCATTTTTCTCTCTTAAATATATATATATATATATATATATATACAGTAGAACTTGGATAATTCGAAGCTGAAGGGACCAGAGAAAAATTCGAAATATCCAAAACTTCGAATTACATATACTATTTTGTAAAAAAGAAGAGATAAATTAAAAAAATAAAACTCTACGATCAAAAATCTAACACATAAACTTTATACCTAAGAATACTGCCATATCCCCCCCCCCTTCCATTAAATCAATATTTTTTTTACGAGCTTAATTATTCAACACTTTTTAAAAAATAGTCAGATATTTTTTATTGCTTCTTTAAGTACAAACTTTGTGTCATAACATATGACTTCAACCTATCAATTGATACAAAAACAAAATCTTCTAGTCGGCAACAAAAGTATCCGAACACTAGCAAAAATTCCTATATAAAAAAAGTAGAGTTAATACTGTTTTGTTAAATAAATCCTTGTCAAATTATGTTCTTAGACTCTTAACTGTACATTAGACATAACTTTCAATTAAAAAAAACCTCGAAGTTCATGTATATGGACCATATCTTCTTTTGATGCACTAGGTAGGAAATATTCTTGTACTTGTTCATCCTTCTTTTGAAAGACTTAAAAAAAAAAATAATGCACTTTAGCTGAGAAAAATCTCGGGAACAAATTTTACTTTAATATTTTAAAGGTAATCGTATGAAAAATTCGAATTATCCAAAATAGAATTCGAATTATCCATGATTGTTTAACATTATTTTAATACAAAATTCAAGGGACCGAGTAAAAATTTCGAATTATCCAGAATTTCGAATTAAGCAAGTTCGAATTATTCAAGTTTCACTGTGTATATATATATATATATATATATATATATATATATACTACAAACCTATTTAAAAAAAGGAAAAATTGTTTGAAAAGAAAAATTATATATATTTTTTTTCTGATACAAACTTTCATTTGTGAATAACCCCTTATCGCACAGACCTTTTTAAAAAACAGCTGAAAAACAAATTATTTAATCACCGATATTTTCATGAATTTTTGTGATAATCAATTGGATGTTTTTTATAAGATGCTTTATACAGTTGGGTATCAAACTATGTCAAAGTTGTTTTGCTATAAGCGCTTTAATAAATTATTTACTAGAACTGTCCATATCTCTTTGAATGTTAAATAAATTTGTTTTAAACTATAGTATAATGATTTAGGCATATGTTGTCATGCTTTCCGAAAGTTTCGTGAAATTTTAAGAAAAACCTTTGGAGTTAGTTATAAAATAAAAACTTGTGAAAAGTTTTTGCATTTTTTTTTAATAAAATATTAATAACTCCTTAAATATTCAAGATATCCTCACAAAACTCTACACACGTGTAAAATGTAATATTTATATCCATATTTAAAATTTGCAGATCAATAGAAGATTTTCCATGTACAGGGTTATCACAAATACTTTTTATTTTATTGATTTGTTGTTTGCCCTCTAACGGCATTTATGACAAAATCTTTGCTGAAAAATATGAGTAAAGACCTGTTTTCTTTATTTCCAAAATTCAAGAACAAAATGTTAAGTATTTTTCAAGATATTTGACAAAACGTAAAAAAGCGAAAGTGTTCACATTATTTTGTCCAACACCTGTATATTTGTGGGACATATTTATTTGTTGTAGTATATCAGCTGTATTTGTATCAGGGTTTCTACAGATCCGCTTTTTTTTTTTTTTTTCTTAAAGAACTTTCCCACCATTATTCTTTAACTTCTTAAACATATATACTTATTTTATTATATATTATATATATATATATATATATATATATATATATATATATATATATATATATTGTATACATACATACACACAGCAAGCCTAAATGAAATGCACTTACACGCATACACGGCAAACCTAAATGAAATGCACTTACAATGCAGGCTTCGATTTCGAAGTGAGTTGAATTAGACAGGTTTGGTCTACAGCGTGCCTGTGATCTCTTCACAACAGAACAGAATAGCCAATTTAGTAGGGTGTAATCCCAACACGTCAAAATTCTTGTAATAATGTGAAATTTTTCTCAGCACACGAAAAAAAAGAGGATCTTCAATGCCCTATATATATATATAATATTTGCGAGACATGTTTCATCTACTCTGCACATCACGAAATGGAAAACAATGTACGATTTTTCTTCATCAATTTAAATCCTGAATTTAAAAGAATAATTATGTAAGCAATGCAAGATTACCCTACAGATTTGATTTAATTAATCCATTTTCAAATCATTTGAAGCCAAGCTTAAAAAATAAACATTCATATTAAAAATCTGTTTCTCTAAGAATTTAAAATAAGTCATGAAAATACTTCAATCAATTTCTGTTTCGCTGTTTAAAACTTGTTTTTTTTTTTTAATCCTTATAATTATTAGACATTCAATAAATTATTCCGGATATTCATTAGACATCCGTAGGTCTTATACTATAGCACAACATAAATCATAACTAGAACATCTGCAAAATCCGATTACGACAAAATAAAACAACCCACGTTTAGGCCTCAACATCGTTATTTTCACTATTACACAAAATTTATCAAGGAAAAAGAAATATGTCTTCTAAAATTGAATTAAAATACCGAATAATATTAAAATCACAGATTGCGTGCATAATTTATTCTATTATGGCTTTGTATATTATAAATATACATACTTAATTAAATTTATTAACTAGAAGGCTACGCCCGCTTTGCTGGTCACTAAATTTAAATGAATTTTCAAAAGAATCGAATCACTCTTTATTTTTTATATCACGTTTTGGGCTTTGTAAAATAATTAAAAATTCCTTTTAAAGGTCAAAAAGTCAATATAACATATTACAAATTAAATTAAATATTTCTTCCATTTTGCACTCGTTTTGCAACAATGCTCTATGGTCTTATGTTTAGGATTCTCAAGAATGAATCAACAATTGTTTACAAATTTAATGGATTATGTATGAGAAATAAGTACGCTGTAATTTAAAAATTGCAACTCTTAGAGTTTCAAAAATGATAATTCTTAAAAAGTTACCCATTCTTGTTTAATATGACTGTTTTTTGTTTAAGATTAGACTGTTATTTTAAGATAAAAGCAATCGAATGATATCGCGTTGTGAAACTTTGCAACGTAATATCTTTAACCCGTTAGTAGTCGCTAGTTGGTCGATTTGCCGCCCATACTTCAGTTTTTCCAGATTTTTTTATTCAATAGCCACCAAAAATTTTTAGAAGTGGCATTTAATATACATAAAAGACGAATAAAATCGATTTAACGTCGATCACATCACTTATTAAAATTATTGGTGACAGTTAAATAAAAAGTTCGCAGTCTGTAATAGGTGGCGCTGTCGCTAGCGACTACTAACGGGTTAAATCTAATAACTTGATACATATAGTGTCCTCACAAAAAATTAACAGTTTTCAGAGCTCTTTTAAAAAAGTATAACATCTATGCAGTATCTTTTTAAAAAAAAATCATCAGTTTTTACTAAAGAAAATGGCCGACCTTCATCAAAAGGAATTGAACGATATCGCGTTGTGAAACTTTGTAACGTAATATCTTTAAATCTAGCAACTTGATGTATATAGTGTCCGCACAAAAAGTGAACAGTTTTTAGAGCTCTTTTAAAAAAGTATAACATCTATGCAGTATCTTTAAAAAAAAAATCATCAGTTTTTACTAAAAAAAAACAATGGCCGACTTTCATCACCAAAGTAGTTAAATCTAGACCAATCAAAAATAGGAGTAGTACGCCCGGATGTGTTCCACCGACAAACTTTTTGCTTTATTTATTTAAATTGCATAAAAATGTGGCATTATCATGAGCATTTGATACGGTTAATCTAACATGAAAACGTTTGCTTAAAACGTTAAATTATCATAACAGCTAAAAACTTTTCTGTCTTATGTATTAAAATTTCAAATGAGTGCCAACTAATCATATTGTATGCGACTTCTTTATAACTCTCACTTGAAAATTACAGATATTATTTAACATCCACCACTGGGTATTTAAATTTTAGCAGTAGACTTTATTTATATTACCTAGAATACCACAAACATCTACAACATAATGAAACAGTGTTTCGGGCATAAAATACTTCAATATTTCTAATAATATAAAATATTATATTTAGAACAAATAAAATTTATGTAAAACCTCTTTAAAAGTTCATTTGAAGCGCACAATTATTCATTGGTCATCAATTGTATATTTAAATTTTAGCAGAAGACATGGAATGCTTCCACATTTATTGTTACATAGAAAGTTATATCTAGAGCAAACAAAAATTATATTACTTCTTTATAAATCTCACATTAAGCTTACAATTATTCACTGGACATCCACTGAGAATTTAATCTTAGCAACACTCTTTATTTAAGTTACCTGAAAATAACGCAACATCTGCAGCAGAGTGACAGTGTTTCAGGCATGGAATACTTCTATATTTTTTATATATGATGTTATATCTAGAACAAATAAAATTTGTATAATAACTTATTTGTGAATCTTATTTAAAGCTTAAAATTATTCACTAACCATCCACTATGTATTTAAATTTTAGTAACAAACTTCGTTTATATTACCTAGAAAAGCCGCAACCATCTTCTACGAGAGAGCGAAACAGCGTTTCGGATACGAAATAGTACCATGTTTGTTACTATACATAATTGTATATCTAGAGCAAATAAAATTTATATAAAACCTCTTTATAAATCTCACATGAAGCTTACAGTTATTCACTGGACCTCCACAACGTATTTAATTTTAGCGGCAGACCCGTACTTGCCAACCATCTAATTATGAACTGTACAATTTTTAGTACCCGCCTTTTCTTTTCACACCAGTCCTTTTTTAGAGTAATTTTATTCTTATTTAATCGTAACAACATTTGAAGAGAATTACTCTAAAAATAATTACAAGATAAAAAGAACTTTTTATATACCATGTTTTTAAATTTTTTGTTGAATCATACAAACGCTACCGAAGGCAGCGGAACCCGGAACAATTGGCTAAAAGTATTAAAAAAATTAATTCTATCGTGTTTTGAGCTATTATAAAAGTTTCAAATGGCTAACTAGCCGGGAAGTTAGTTAAAAATCGATTGCAATATTTGTACTGGTAACGCTGCCGAAGGCAGCAGGAACCCGAAACAGTTGGCTAAAAGTATTAAAAAATGGATTTTCACCGTGTTCTGAACTATTCTGAAAGTTTCAAATATCTAGCTAGTCGGGAAGTTAGTTAAATAAATTTTCTGTCGAATCATCCAACGCTGCCGAAGGCAGTAGGGACCTGAAACAGTTGATTATAAATGTTAAAAAAATGTATTGTCACCGTGTTCTGAGCTGTCCTTAAAGTTTCAAATGTCTAGCTATTCGGGAAGTTAGTTAAAAATCGATTGCAATATTAGTACTGGACAAACAAACACACAAACAAACAAACAAGAATCGAAGTTAATAAAAACATGGTAATAATAAAGTGATGTGGAAAAAGGGGTGTTTACAATTGTACGGCTATTAATGAGATGGTTGGCGAGTATGCAGACCTTATTTATGCTACATAAAACATCATCTAAAACAGATTGAAACAGAATTTCGGTTATGAAATACTATTATATATAAAATATTACATCTTGAGAAAAATATCATTTAACTCGTGCAATAAGCTAAAATAACAAAATTAATATCTAAACAGCTTTCTGAAATTTATATATTACGAAAATCTATGCAGGGTAATTTTCCTCGATTATTTAGATTTCCTTGAGAGATTATTATGCAAAAACATTAACATGATGAACATCCATTACGGTAAATCTTATCTTCGAAAAAATTTTTAAGATAACAATTATTGTCACAAATGCTAAAGATTTCCGTTTCACATTTCTAGAAACTTTCAATGCAGCACCAGCAACTTTTCCTTCCCCCTCAAGTTTTTTTTTTTTTTTTTTTTTTCCAATCTGGACATTACACTGATATGCATTAGATATCTGTATGTCGTTGCAGTTTCAGCCCATGTAATATTTACAGTATGTCTGGGGTCCATCTACAATGGACTGGAACCGCCAATCGGTCGGGCATCGACACGTCAACTTTATGAGGCGTTCATCGATCTGTGACAATCTGGAGAAAGTAACTGCCGACAATCTAGGGAGGGGACACGGCCGGTTGGAGGCCTTGAAAAGTTGTGGGAAGAAGAACATCTTGTGCATTTTACATCTATATAGAAAATATTTTTTTTTAAACTGTCCTACGAAAGAATATAATTTAAAATATCGCACTTTCAATTTTATGTTATTTCCCTAGAATAATGTGTAATTGCTTCAGTTACTATTTCCTAATTTTATGAACTTTTGAGAATGTACAATTTATTTCCCTCTGAACGTCAAATCAACGTCAAGTTTTGAAAAATGCGTATCACTTGTAAATACATCGAAACTATAGTTTTTCATTTCTGAATAGACCGCAGCTGTGGCTTTATACTTGGAATTATATCGCACCTACGGTTTTCTATTTATTAATACTCCACATCTGGGGATTTTTCTTCGTAAAGAAATATAATATCTAGGTTTTTAAGTTAATCGCACCTGCGGTTTTTCCTTTAAAAATACACCTCACCAATGGCTTTGTATTTATAAATACGCCGCATCTGTGGAATTTTATTTTTAAATTACGGAATCTGTGTTTTTATTTGTTAAGGTTGAAATGGTTTAACATCGCAATTTAGCTGTCTAATGAGCTATTGGCTATGGTATGGTATGGTATGGTTGTGGTGTAGTATTCACACGAAGGGGTCGTCTGGAGACATGATATCCCAATTTGGTCATCCTTCACAGAGAGAATGGCTCCCCCAGTTCGGTAACTCCTGTTAATTTTTACGAAACAGGAAGGGCATATAGCAGCAACGAAGAATTTAACGTGCAACATCCCCATTAATATACACGAAAGTGTCTGATAATGTTGTCTGGGATTGAACTCGCAATCCTTCAATTATCAGAACGACGTTCTGCCATTTAGGTTATTGTAACCCGGATTTTTAAATACCCTGCATCAGTGACTTTTTTATTTGTAAGTACACCGCACCTATGACTTCACTTATTAATAGGTTGCAAAAAAAAAATATATATATATATGATGTTGATAATTTTCTGGGAGAGCTTTGAATTAATTTTAAAAAGATTACTGAAAATTTTACGAGGAAAGTTTGATTTGCAGAAAGAAATACATTTTTTCTTTGCAAGTAAGTCAAAATGTATTCTATATAGTTTAAGACACAGGGTTTGCGATTTTGCGTTTCTGGCCGATGTAACTAGTCACCTAAATGATGTTAACACTAATCTACAAGGGAAAGATTAGTTAAATAACATGTATGATCTTATTTTTTCACTAGCAGGCTACGCCCACTTTGCTGGTCACTATATTTAAATGATTTTTCAAAAGAATTGAATCACTATTTATTTTTTATAAAAGCAATCGAATGACATCGCATTGCAAAACTTTGCAACGTGATATCTTTAAATCTAATAACTTGATGTACATAGTGTCCTCACAAAAAAAGACTGGTTTTAGAGCTCTTTTAAAAAGTATAACATCTATGAAGTATCTTTAAAAGAAATTCATCAGTTTTTACTAAAAAAAAAAAAGGCCGACTTTCATCACCAAAATAGTAAAATCTAGACCAATCAAAAATAGGAGTGATCCGCCCGAACATGTTCCGCCGACAAACTCTTTACTTTATTTATATAGATTTGAATTGAACTTGGCTTTTGGGAACAACAGTTGAAGAGAAAAAACTTTACTCAATACATTATCATTGCAACCAGACGTCACAGGAGGAAGCAAATAAATACGTTTCTTTGGCATCTGACTTGAAATTTGAATAAAAGAACCGATCAGAATTTTTTTTAAATATCATGTGCTTCTGTGAGCAGTTACAACACCATTTGCTTCAGACGTGAATTTTTTACAAGAAGGAGTATAAATATAACACTATGAAATGTATTGTGGTGCACAGCTAAAAAAAAAAATTATTTCAAAATTGCTTGGAAGAATTCTGTGAAAGGTATTTGGTCTAGAATAAATATATTTTTCCTGTGTTTTGCAAAAGAGCCTCGTTATTGTTTTCGCTATTTGAAAGCACTTTTGTCTACATGCACAATTTGTCTCCCTGGTAGAATTACTGTTATATATATATTTAATAAACAGTTAAAATAATTGCCATTATGTATTATAAGAAACTTTGTCTTATTCTGCCATATTAAAAAAAAGTAATGACAAAAAGGAATGACTGCGCCATTTTTGAACGGTTTGCTTTAAATGTAACCAGCACTAAGTCAAGTCAAGGTCCAACTAAATATCAAGTTTGGTTAGATTCCGTTCATCGGTTCGTGAGATACAGTGTCCATAAAATTTCGGATACACACATAGAGGAAGACAGATATTTTCTAAAAATGTCCTAATCATGTTCAGCACTTCTCAAGCGTGTAAAACCGTCGAAAAGGGGAAAAGTCGACAATTTTCACTAACTCAATACTTTTTTTATGCATGCAGAAGAAAGTAAAAATTTACCCATTTGTTTACGTTTGCTATTAAATACAAACAAGATCACTTGATTACTAAATATTCTAATTTGTAAGTAAAATTATTTATTTCACTGATCCACCATCTCCCCCCCCCCCCTTTCTCAATATGGAATGCATTTGGAGTGCCCAAGAGTCAAAATGACATGATTAAGAAACAACTGGAAGTTTCTAAATCTCAAAAGCTTAAAACAAAATACATATCAATTTAGCACCTATTGCAACAAAATAAATAAATATTGGTTTAAGCAAATATTAAAAGAAGTTGGACCAACAGAAATTTTCAAGAAATAAAGTATGTGTACGTATGTTTCAGAAATACACATTTGAACTCTTCAGCCTATTAAAACAAACATTTTGCTTACGGTACAGATATAAAAAGTAGCGAACTGTGACGATTCGTATAAAGTTCATCCGCCACCAGACGCAGAACTACACAGGAGGCTTGACGAAAAGAGTTGCACTAAACATAGAGGTTGGTCATGCGTGGATACAGACCTTGAAGATACCGACGCTTATGAAAAGACTTGTCGCTACATCCCATTGATCGATCTTAATAATTAATGGTCAGTATATGCAGACTTCAAGAAAAGATTAAGTTGAGTTGGTGGTAAAGCGAATTTCACCATAAAACTATATTACGCGCATTAATTTTAATTATTAACCTATAAACGTCTAACGCCTTATCGTTAGACTTAATAAAATAGCACGTAAAAAATGTTTGTGGTTTCTTGATATAATTTTCGTTTTAGGGGGACACAGGGTAATATGAATTTTCATGTATCTATTGTTAATTATAATTTCGTTATATGGATCGTTGTCTTATGATTTTTCTATCCTCACACGTATATTTGCTTTTTCGCACAGCTATATCAACGCAAGTCAAGGAAATAATAATATATCCACAATAATACTTTACTTTAGAAGCGTATGTACACGCAACAAAAAATTTATTAAAGTTTTTTTTTTTTTTTTTTTTTCTGTAGAAAGGGCTGGTGTCCTCAAATAAAACAGTAATTTTAAAATTGTTACAGGGGTTGTTGAATTTCATATATTTTACTCTCAGTAATACAGAATAATTTATATTTGAATAACTCGTTAAAATACAGAGTTTTTCTTAATTAATCTACAACTTTGAACTTAAATAACGTCTCAGAGTCTAACTAGAAATGCATGCAGTGAAAGAAGGCATGAAAAAAATTCGTTTCGTGTCAAGTTCCCGCTATTTTGACAATATCTTCCAAAGTGCCAGATTAACCGAAGGTCTTACTTTTATTTTTAAAAACTCGAATTTATCTGGTGGAAACGCAACATTATTACTACGAAAATTTTCTACAACGTTCAGAAACCGACACTAAGCTTTGTAGAGCAATGGTAAGGTATTGGATATGAAAATTTAAAACATTTAGTTGAAAAATTTTTATTTATTTACTTTTTTAATAACTAGGTTGTGCTACTATATCACTTTTGAAGGCTCTCACTTTAAAAGCCTTACCCACTAAATTCCTTTTCCACGTCCTTTTCAATGCTACATAAAATTAAATTAAATTAACTGTGATGCTATCTACAACGACTCAAAAGTTATTTAAGTTCAAGGTTAATTAAAATATACCTTGTATGAATGATATTATACAAGATGCTATTATATTATATAAAGTATCATATAATAGTAAAATAAATGCGAATATTAACTATTCAAATAATTTTCTTGCTAAGATTTCATTTTTTTCTCATTCATAAATATAAAATAGCTGTATCAGGTAAATAAATAAATAAATAAATAAATAAATAAATAACAGTTGATTCCAAACTTAAAGTTTCAAAAATCTTAGAAAATCATTTTAAAAGCTAAAAAAAAAAAAAAAAAATCAAACTAATGAAAACAGTTTTAAAATAAACTGAGATATAACATATAGTTTATATATATATTTTTTTCGCTTATAGTCAAAACAAAATATCTTATACATATTCAATATGTTGTAAGTTCAAATTTAAGCAGTAATATTCGTCGCAAAAAAAAGTTAATCTGTGTGGGATTATTAAGCATTGAAAAATTGCTACCGATACCGTAGGAATGCATTTTGTAAATTTAATTTCAATGTGAAGATATAAATTTTTTAAATTTTGTGCAAAATTTTATAAGGACCTATCAAACAAAATAAAATATCGAACAAAAACAACAAACTATAAATGACAAAATGCTTCCACCTTCACCACTGAATTTTTTTTTTTATAATTTGTTACTTTGCCGCCTAAATTCACGATAATTATCGATATTTAAGGTAAGATGATGACGCTAATTGCTTGTGAAGCTGTATCACAATTTCACACTGTAACAATGAAAATACGATGTTTTGAAATTTTTAAATCATCTAGAAACATTCTAATTTCATATTCAAAATAAATGCAATTTATAAATTGAATGAAAATGCCGATAAAATACTTAATTAAACGCGCAGATTCAGTACAAACATATTTAAAAATTGTTGAAAAAAAAAATCAACTAATGTATTTTACTAATGTTTTATGCCATTATTTCTCGTCTATTTATTCAGGCTTTTACAGTATTGAGATATCTTTATTAACTTTTTGGCAATTATTTTAGTTTGGCTGTAATTATTATTTTCATGTCGAGCAAATTAATAGCAATATTTTGGATTTTTAATCCATTGCTATTGTTAGAAACGTCTTTGTTTAGTTCCTTTTTGCAATAAATTACCCCAGATAAAAATGTTACAAAGAGAAAGTACTTCAAAGTTATTCTCCTCTTTTATTATTTACATTTGATTAATCTTCATTTGATTTGCCATTTATGATTTTTATGTTTGATTTCCTGCCTTGTTACGAATAATTTTCTGTTCTTATGTTTAACACATATATAAATTAAAAATTGCATAAAATTTCAGCATTCAAACTTTTTTTTTTTTTTTTTAATAGTTTTCGAGAAATTTGAATATATTTAATATTGATACGTTTCAATGCACATGTATGTAAGTTTTCAAGACATCCTTAGAAGGTAATTTGAAAAACTAATTTTCAACGATTTTTTATCTGGATGAATGAATTACACATAATTGATTTCTTTACCTATAAATTTTAGATATATCGAAATGTATACACGATTAGGCATTCTCCTTTATGTAATGAATTAGCATCTTCCCAGTCTTTAAACATATTTAAACTACTGGTCCTCCTCCCATTTCAACATCTTTGTACAGCACTACGCCCTATAAATTGTGCAACAAACGTCCCACATTTTCTCTGGGCGTTCTTTACTTGCACAGTGAATCGACCTCTGATTCATAGTAAAAAAGAACGAGCTCATGTATTTGTCTTTTATGAACCTTTAAAAGCCTGACTGCATCTTCAACCCAAAAAAAGAAATCGTTAAAACCAAAAAAATACCTTTGTCATGTATTGGTGTCTGTTAGAGAATATCATCAATAATTGAGTTTTGCGAAAATGTAAATTTTTAAATTGCGCTTCACTTTGTTTTAGTTTCTCTTTCTTAGACTATTTTGCTTTGTAAATCCGAAATGTACCAATATATGCACACCTAATTACTTGATTTATTATTAAAACATAATGTTTAAACTAAAACATGAGCAATTTTCACTTTCTGAAAGTATTGCAATCATGACAAAAATAATGACACTTCGAGATTTTTGGGGTTATATACGTTATGAGGTCCCCAAGTCATTTTTGCTATTTTTATGGGGATGTATGTATGTATGTATGTGAGGGAACAGGATAGCGTCTAAACGCTCTGGTCGATTGCGCTGAAAGATGGTACGTATACTACAGGTCCCCGTAGCATGAACCCTATTGATTTAGGTGAATCTAGCAATTATAACTTCTTTAAAGGGACACAAAGTAAAATTCTTTAACTTTATTACCTATGGGCCCAAAATTATATAAAGTGCGATAGCGTCTAAATGCCTTATCCGATTGAGCTGAAAATTTTATATGTTACAGGTCACTAGTCACACAAACTGTATCAATTTTGTTGAATTTGATCGCTTACAGATTTTTACAGGGTTACAATGAAAATTTTTTATCATTATGATCTATGGGCTCAAATTATTTGAAGTAATATTGCGTTAAATTAAAGAACATACAATATGGAGAAAAATATTCAAACACTATATTATAATTTTCTCTTTTGTTCATGTAACGTTTTCTCTTACTTTAAATTATCAACACAACCGTTAATTACTCAATATTCGGAAAGTCGAGTAAGGTCCCTCCAGATTTTACTTTGTCCTCTTCTTAAATAAAGAGAAACTCTCATTTGCGCAGACTATTTAAAAAGTTTAAGAGCGGGCAGTCAAGGCCCTTGTTATTCTCTGGTAGAATTTGTTTCCACAATTACTCATTATCTAATAAGTTTTAAATTCTGTTTTCAAACTCCTAAAATTTACAAACATTAAAATAGTACTCATTTTTTAAAAAATAGTTTTTCACATTTTGACTATTTTATTTTTGAGTTTAAAAATAATTAAATGCATTTTTTAATATTTTATTTTCTAGCTAAAAAATTAAAAAAGTGTGAAAAATCAATTTTTCGAACACTTTAACGAATAATTTTTTGAATGTGAAAGCGCAATTTTAAAAAATACTTTAAATAATGTGTAAATCTGGAAAAAAACAAATTCCATAGATTATCATGGAGATTAGGTCATTGTCCGTCAGCGAGATTAGGTTATTGTCCGCTGATAAGCACAACTCTCTCTCTGATAATGTATATAATTCATATAACATTAAAAAAATTAAAACGTTATTAATTGCATCACATAAAATATAACAATTAAAATTAAAAATACTCTATTTCAATACGATTAATACTACAAGTAATTGTGTTTCATAAAATTAGAATGCGACTAATGTGCAATTCATGTTATATAAATCTTTTTTTAGAAAATTGTGTAACAGATTTAATTCAACAGTACCCATTATGGCAGAAAAACATTAAAAAAGCACTATTATCTTACGATAAACGCTTTAATATTAATTTTCATAAAGTTTATTACCTTTTAAACATTTTCCAGCAAAATTAATAAGTGTTTATCGCTTCGGTTTGTCTGTCTGCGCTCTAACTCCCTTAAATATTCATGGAATTTCTTGAAAATGATATATGTTATTCAAGTTCACTATCGGATGTTCTCTATTGAAAATGGCGTGCATATCATCACTGGTTTTGTCTACAGGGACACCCGAAAATATTTCAAAGCACTGCGTTCTATGAAAGGTATTTTTATAAATTACATTTTTATACTTTTATCTTCAACAAATCATAATGAAATTTATATAAATAATACATATGCATAAGAAAATGCTTTCTAAAGAATATAGTGTAATTAGCATTCAGATTTACAGGACCGCATAAAAATATTCAGTTACATTAATGGCTACAAACTGAAATTTGTAGGAATTGGGTTTTCGTTTGCATTAATATTTTTTAACACTTTCTAACGATGTTTGTCAACGAATATAATTTGAATTTGTCCATATGTTTGCCTTTCTATATAAATATTCACGGAATTTCTTGAAACTGATATTTGTTATTCCTGTTCAACATTAGATGTTCCCTGCTTAAAAATGGGTAAACACCAACCTGGTTCATCTACCCGAAATTTTTCCAAAGCAATGCGTTTCATGAGAGTTATTTCTCTAAATCACATTTTAGTAGATTTATTTTGTACAAATCACAATGAAATTTTTATTTATTATTCATATGCATGCAAAAATGCTTATTATAGAATGTAGTAATGATCAGCATTAACATTTACAGAGCCACACAAAAATATTTTGTTGCATTAAAGGCTATAATTGAAAATTTCTGGCATTGCATTTTTGTTTGCTTTAGTAATCGTTTTTAACACTTTCAATGATGTTTAAGAGTGATTACGATTTGAATTCGTTTATCTGTTTGTCTTTATGTTCTTCTGTTGTTTGTCTGTATTTATACGTCTGCCCGAGCTAGCGTTCGTATATATTTGGAAAATTTGTTCAGTGATATATGTTATATTAAACTTTGCTGTGCTATTTCCTATTTAAAATGATATATAAATAGCACAATTGATTTGTGTACAAGGAATCCAAGAATATACTAATGCATTGTGCTTTGTGAGAGACGCTTTTTTTAAATCTTATTTAAATAACTTCGTACGACGAAATTTCTGTTTATTATTTGTATGTTTACTTTGGAATATGGTAAGTTTAGCGTTAAAAGTTACAGGAATACACTAAAATATCGAATACACTAAGGCAAAGCAGCTAACCCAATCCGGAGGATTGCTAGTACTGCCCCCTTTTTCCCCCACCACTTAATTTTCAGAGTAATTCTCATCAAAAGTATTTACGATGAATTAAGAGGAAAAATATTCTAAAAATATACTGGTGTGAAAAAAGAGGCGGTGCTAATATTCCTCCGGATTAGGTTGGCAGCTCTACTAAAAGTTATAATAAGATATTGCTAAAATTACATTTATGTTTAGGCTAAACGTTTTCAGCACTTTATAACAATTTTTACGAGCGATTCTGGATTCTGTTAATTTATTTGTCTGTATTTCTATTCTTCTGTCTGCCCATTGTGTAATTGCGTAGGCAAAGTACATTGAAAGTTAAACGATGCAGCGAGTACGTACAGTTGGAAAGTGTTAATAATCAATCGAACCACATGATTTTTTGTTCTTGTTATAATATAAACTAATTGCGAGACTTACACACCGCAAAATAACACATTAAAATCTCTTCATTAATAATGACAGTAGGCAAATGTAGTTTCAATGTGTAATTAGAGAGCCATAACAATTTTTTTTTTTTTTTCGAATTTTTTCTACAACTAAATTTATATATATGTATGGCAAATTATTCATCTGTTTATTTTTTGTTCTCATTCTTATTGTTATAAATATATATATAATTTAGTTACTATACTTGGTATAATTTTTTTCTTTTAAAATACTATGTAGTAAAGAAATGTAGCATTGTCTTTCTTTACAACATTCTGCAATAAAGTAAATAAACCGTTAATCTTGCAGAAATATTTTGACATCCGAATAATTAATCTCATAAATATTTGGCCCATTCAGACAAAAATTCAATGAATGCGATATGTTTTCAGTTTTCCATATTTTAGCAGAAACATGTACTTGGGTAGCGACACTAAACAAGGCCAATCGCTACAAACTTGTTTGAATCATTTTTCGCCTAAGACGTCACTTGTTCTTTCTTCCAAAAGCACGGTCGAGTGAACTTCCAATATGTTTCTGCATATAAAAAACAGAATAAATAAAAGTAGGAAAAGTTAGGAAATGGCAAAAAGAAGCTGAAACATATTCGTGAATGAAAGTTGAGTAAAGATGAGCATTTGAAACACGCTAACAGAAGACAAGCACATCTCTCTCTCAATGACCGCACGGCAATAAGAGAGAAAATAGGACATTTGAAAGGAACTATGGATTTGTTCTTCAAAAATAAGTGAAATTTCGAGTTACGTTGGCGTTTTCCAGTCAGCAGACGATTCCAAATAGCTTCTTAAAACTGGTTCCAGATGCAAATATTGATGGCTCAAGAAGAGTCGTGGAATGCGATAAATTTGCATCCTAATCTGGGACTAGTTTGGAGGAACTTTTTTCTGCATTTTACGAAAGACTGCCGCATTATGCAATGATTTAACAAATTTTTCTAAAGTGGTAAAAAAAAAAAAAAAAAAAAAAATGTAAATTTTAAAAGCGGTTTTTGAAATTTTTGTATAAAAAAATTGAAAATTATGAAACATGAACATAATGATATACTATTTATGCGACAAATTCAGTTTGTGCATAATCATCTGCAAAAATCAATATGAAAAAAAAAAAAAAAATTCAGAATGTTTTATCATGGAAATCGCAGTTTTCTATATGTTGAAGATCACTAAATTTTGTACACCATTTTTTTTAATCGCAAAATTTCCTCATAAATGAAGTAAAATCTATTATTAAAAAATAATGGTTTTCAAAATACAAAAGGCTGTGGCCACTGTTCATCCTTATAAAGGAGATCCTTATATGTAAGGCAAAATTGATGCGCAGTTAGGAGGACAGAATCCACTCCGGGTTGTATCTTATCATATAACAAGTTTGAAGGAGCTTTTTTTTTTTTTGCATTTTATGACAGATAATCGCATAATGCAATGATTAATAAATTTTAATTATATGGAAAAAAAAGGGTATAAAATTTAAAATCATTTTTACAATTTTGTATCCAATCTTGAAATTAGAAAATTGTGAACTATTAATATCATGAATATCTTATACTATTAAGTGAGCAATATTTGTATGTATATTTCACTGTTCTCGAAAACGGCAGCTCGGACAGTCACGAGATTTAACACAAAGGTGCCCCCCGAAGGATCATTGTGCACATCGAAGTCAGAATTTCGAATTTCTGTTTAGTTTTCTTTTAATTAATAAAAATATGAAAATAATAGAGCATTTCCTCGTGACGTCTGGTGGTTGGCAAAAAAGCTCGCTCGACTTTCCCGCGCCCCGCCCACCATTGATTTTCTGTTGGTAATCCGCCATCGCTATGCTTTTCCCAAGCCTTTTTGCCAACCACTCATAAAAGTTGAGATGTTTGTTTACAAACAAGGAACTGCCCTATAGCAAAAAATTAGCCATTTAAATTTAATCCCTAATTTACATAATTGTTGCCAAAAAAAAAAAAAAAAACGAGTTTATTTTTTTTTTCCAACAGGAAAATAAATACATTTATCTAAACATGAACAATACTACACACTACTGATCGCAGAGCTTCCAAATTTGGCATATAGGTACCTGGGACCCTGTAGGTGGGCATCTCATCGAGATTTTTTCGAATTTGAATTTTTTAAATTAATGTTTTTTCGATTTTAAACATTGGCTTTTATGTTTCATTTTTCATGAATTTATTCTTCGATTGTAATCGTCTGCGTATCTTAGCAACGGCTATATTATGCAATTTATTTTTTATTTAATACATTTATTTGAGGCTTTTTTCTCTTTTTAATTTATTATATTTATTGAAAATAAAATGGTAATGCAGTAGAAAAAATTAAATATATTAAATTTAAAATTTAAAAACGTATTTATAACAGTTATGTTTATGTATAATTTTTGTAGTATAACAAAAATTATTTTTCATTTGTTAATTTAATTTCTTTAAAAGTTTTTTTTTTTTTTCTAATTTATAGTATTTGTCAGGAAATAATGGTAGTATATAGTAGAAAGGATTAAACTGATTGGAATTTATTTGTTTTTTATGTATTTAATTCCTTCTAAAACAAAATCTACTTTTTATTTTATTTCATTATATTGGTCGGAATCAAATTGTAATACAGTGTAAATAGCATGAGAAATAAAATACTTGGTTCAAAAACTAAAATATTTAATAGACGCTGAGATACAGTTATCTTTAAAATAGTAGTTCTTAAATAATGACAGACCCACCTATCGTCAATAAATACCCATATTGAAATACATAGGAAAGAGATTTCTGCAGGCAGTGGGAACCTGCTCCCGATACAGTGCGGCAGAGAACTAGAGCTATTCCAATGTAATTATTTTAGTTTTTATTTATAATATGATGTGAAAAATAAATAATGATCCAATTCTTTTGGAGATTCATTTAAATATAGTGAGCAGCGAAGTAGCCTGCTAGTGCTATTCTTATATGACAAATTCAATCTTTGAGATGTACTAAATGCATGTACTAAATGCAAAAAAAAAAAAAAAAAAAAAAAACTATCTAGAATGCTTTATGATTATGTTTAATCATGAAAGGTGCAAATATGTAATGCAAAATTATCGCGTATATAGTTGCACAGAACACGCTATGGGTGCATTAGTTTTAGATTAGTTTTAGATCTAAGATCAGTTTTAAGGAGCTATTCCACATTGTTATAATTTAACAACTTTTTCTTAAATGGAAAAAAATAAGCTTACAAATTTTAATATTTTTATGACTTTGCATGTAAACTTGAAAATAAAGACTTATGAAACATTTATCTTTAATGAATGCTGTATATACAAAAATGTATTCATACAAGAAACAGAATATTTGAGCTGTTGTAAATGCTGTAACATCCTATATTTCAGGTATTTAATTAATAAATTATGTATGTAATGCAAAACTGTTTCTTATTTAGTTAAGATTGACCTCTTGTTCTGATCAATCGTTTCACGTCTACGGGAATTACTATTCAATCTCTTTTGCTTTCTACTCTGAAAATGGTATTCTATTAGACATAAGTGCTGAAATAACTGTATACAAATTTATTCCAGTTATTTGTTCTTTTCTTATTTTTTTTTCCCTTAAGACTTTGTAATTAAGTCTTTTTTTTAAATTTCCATTAATACGAAATAGGAACAACAGTTCAAACTTCATACGTACAAAATTTATATTTATTTTATGCCTTCAAAAATTAACAAATTTAGAAAGATTCAAATCAGTTTAAACAAGGTAATGAACAATTCAATAATGAACAATAATGAAAAGCAAGTTAATGAACAACAACATATGTTTCAAAGTTAATGAAAAATCCTTTAACTTTGAAATATTTCTTGTCGTCCTAAAGAAAATATTATTTTAAGGATTAAATACTCTACGTAAAAAAAAGTTTTGAATATACTTGAAAAGTAAGTTGACCTTCAACGAGATAATTAGGCCTAGTTTTATTGCCTTACATTATATTACAAGTTAAGTGCGGACAATACCTAATCTCGCCGACAGCCGTGGTCCGTGTTATTTTAGGAAAAATTTGTTTCTATAATTACTCATTACCTAATATATTTCTTCAAATTCAGTTTTTACATTCAGAAAATTCATAATCGTTAAATTAATTCTTATTTTCCAAAAATTGATTCATTTTGTTGTTAAAAAAAAAAAAAAAAAAAAAAAAAAAAAAATGAAAATGAAAAGAATGCTCTCAGTGAACAATCGCAGTTTTGCACCCAAAATTAAAGTATAAAAATTCAAAATAATAAATTTTTTCGAATGAGTATCAATTTAACGGTTATGGATTTTAAGAAAAGGAAAACGGAATTAAAAAAAAAAAAAAAGCACATTGGGTAATGGGTAACTGTGGAAACAAATTTTCCCCATAGAATAACATGGACCTTAGCTATCCACGGCATTAGGTACTTTCCCTCTTAAAGTAATATTTTAATGGGCTTTAAAGAATGGGATAAACTTTTAAAAAAAAAAAGAAAAAAAAAAAAAAAAAGTGAAAAATATATAATTCCTATAACGAAACGATAACTTCCTATATAGAAAACTAAGCTTTGAGATATTAAGTGTTGGGAATAGCTTTTTAGCTATGTTTAGACTTCAGAGATTCAGACGTTCAAGATTTCAGAATGGGTTGACAACACATGATTTAAGAAGCGAAATAAGTATGAACAATGTCGGGGAATGGGTGGCATTTTTTTTAACGTGTAAGTTTTTCACAGTATTCTGATTTCTTTATGTTTGTCCCATCAAAGCAATCTATACAAGTATTGTAGTGTAACAGCATATGAAAACTAAAAACATTTTTTAAAAAATTGTAAATAACGTCCTATTTTACATCTTCAAGTAAAATTAATCTTTAGAGAATATATCAACAACTTCGTGAAAATGAAATAAAACGAGGACAAAAATAAAATTCTAGTTAATGGATAATATAGAAGATATTCCACGAGAAAGTGTTGGGGGATTTTGATTTTCTTTTGAGGTATAATTTCAGAAAATATTTATTTTTTTAGTACTTTATTTCATTGAATTCAAAGTACTTTAAATATTGAATTTTTACTATGAAAAAATTTAATCGATTATAAAACTCACTTCATAAAATGTAATAGCTTATATAACAATGAATTGGAGATTCGAAAGATAATTTACGGGATTTACATATATTTTTAATGTAATAATTATTCCAAAATTAATTTTACTTTCTTAATAATAAAAACCCAAGTTTCCCGGGAGATAATGCTAATATCATAGTTACAATAACGGACAACTTATGTCATAACTACAATAATGTATTGATATAAAAATAATACTTTTGTATCCTTGGTTTGGGAAAATGAATAAAACAATGAAAAAAAAAAAAGGATTTAGAAGAGAAAAGTGACGTCACAATTACAACAATGTATTAAGGAAAAATAAAATTTAACCGTAATTTAAAACAAATTAAAGTAAGTCAAATACATACTTTAAAAGAAAAAATATAATATACAAAAAACACCAGTTAGCGAGGTTTTTTTTTTTTTTTCTTCTTCCATAAAACACCGAATTATGTTCAAAACATTTCAATAAGTTATAGGAGAAACCTAAAAAATAATTTTTAGTATTAAAAATATAATGAAAATGGTTTCTTAGGCGCTATTAATTAAAAAAATATCTTGAAAATCGGTGTTAAGATAAATTCGTTTGAGATTCAAACGGAAAAGATGTAATAATTTAAAAAGTTCATTTGGAAATTTAGACTGTTAGAGGGGTAAAGGCCGACTAGTTTATATATATATGATTAATGTTCTTTTAAAATAATATGCAAGTAAAATAAGTTTTACTTATATTTTAATTATATATTATAATTTTATTTATATTAATCAGTATAAAATTCTGTGCCACCCTTTAAATAATAATAATAATAATATGAATTCTGTAAAAATCGTTTTCAATTTACTTAATAACTTTATAAAAAAACAAACATATAAATTTATAATTAAATATTAGGCAAATATATTTAATTTATATGCATCGAATTTGGTTTTTTCATTCCTTGATAACAGTAATTTATTAATTTTATCAAAAGCGAAAAATCATATAAATAAAAGCTAAAAAGATAATTGAAAATCCAATGCAAAAGTTATTTTAATAGTAAACAAATACATAATTTATCAAAATTTAATCAAAATGTTTATGCATTTCGGAAATGAAGCAGTTATTCAAAAATAAACTAAAAAAAAAAAAAAAGACTGAAAAGGAAAAAAGGGCGTGTACCTGGAAAGGTGGGATAATTATAAGGTTGATTTTGATACCGATCAAGATAAAGCATGGTCAGTAAGTGCAAGTAGGGAAGCCAAGAAACTGAAAGCGAAGTTATTCGATTGATGTAAACAAGAGATTAAACCGACAGACATAAGCTAGCGTGAAAAAATAAATAGTAACGAAAGAACGATTAATACATCCTCCATCCTCTAAATATAATTTTCTTAGTATTTTTTTTTTCATTTCTATAAGACGTCTATACAAAACAAACTCCGAACAAGAAATTTATGTCCAGCAAAAGGGTCTTTTTTTTTTTTTTAACATTAAAAAATCTGTGTTTTTTGGTAAATTCTTGTTTTGCTTAAAAAATTCTATTAAATCATATCATTATCTATTTGTTAGTATTTTGTCATGAAATCTATACAAAGCAAACGTTAAAAGAAAAAACAATTATATCGAGCAAACGTTAATAAGTAAAGGACTTTTTTTTTTTTTAAGTGAAAACTTCTTTAGGCGCGTTGAGCACTTTTGGGTGAACAAAAATCTTTGAACTCCCGTCATCGTCAGCTAACGCTTTCCATTTGAAGTGAAAACTTTTGGGTGAACAAAAATCATTGAATTCGCGTCATCGTCAGCAAAAGCTTTCCATCCTTTTATGATACAAATAATGTATCATACAATTAACTTGCTAATGTGAAGTGTTTAATTATATACTGTATATTGTTTTAAAATCTGGTGTGGCTCTACATGACTTCTCTCATCTCCGAGCACTGTCTCTATTGCAGTTAGACCTCACAAAACCTTGAGAAAGCACAAAGCTGCCATTTTTCTCACGTTTTTACAATCTGGTGCGGCTCTACACGACTTCTTTCATCTCCGGACACTGTCTCTAATGCAGTTAGACCTCACAAAACAGTGAGAAATGCCAAAGCCGCCATTTTTCTCACGTTTTTACAATCGGGTGCGGTTCTACACGACTTCACTCATCTCCGGACACAGTCTCTTAAAGACTGCAGCCGGAAACGTTCCAGTTAGACCTCACAAAACCGTGATAAAGGCCAAAAGCTGCCATTTTTCTCACGTTTTTACAATCTGATGCGGCTCTACACGACTTCTCTCATCTCCGGACACTGTCTCTTAAACATTGCAGCCGGAAACGTTGCAGTTAGACCTCACAAAACCGTGAGAAAGGCCAAAGCCGCAATTTTTCTCACGTTTTTACAAATTGGTGCGGCTCTACACGACTTCTCTCATCTCCGGATACTGTCCCTATTTCAGTTAGACCTCACAAAACAGTGAGAAAGGCCAAAGCCGCAATTTTTCTCACGTTTTTACAATCGGGTGCGGCTCTACACGACTTCACTCATCTCCGGACACAGTCTCTTAAAGATTGCAGCCGGAAACGTTGCAGTTAGACTTCACAGAACCATGAGAAAGACCAAATCCGCCCTTTTTCTCACGTTTTTAAAATCTGGTGCGGCTCTACATGACTTCTCTCATCTCCGGACACTGTCTCTTAAACATTGCAGCCGGAAACGTTGCAGTTAGGCCTCACAAAACCATGAGAAAGGCCAAAGCCGCCAATTTTCTCATGTTTTTACAATCTGGTGCGGCTCTACACGAATTCTCTCATCTCCGGACACTGTCTCTATTGCAGTTAGACCTCACAAAATCGTGAGAAAGGCCAAAGCCGCCATTTTCTCACGTTTTTACAATCTGGTGCGGCTCTACACGACTTCTCTCATCTCCGGACACTGTCTCTATTGCAGTTAGCGCATTAAATAAATTTTTAATATAATTTTTGTAGTAGTAGTTTATATTAATGAAAAAAACACTTCATTTAAAAGTTTTTCCTACACAATAAAATATTTCCTGACGATTCAAGAAATACATACGTAATTGTTCACGTTTTCACTTCTGTCGGCACTCCCGAAGTGCAACAGTTTTTTTTTTTTTTTTTTTTTTTTTAACATTATTAAAAATTCTATGTGTTTTTTTGTAAATTCATAATTTACTTTAAAATAATTCTGTTTAGTTATATCATTAGTAACGAAAATTCTATCCATCCTATTCCATCTGAGAATAGTTATTTCGACTTAAAAGATTTCTAAACTTATCTTTGAAGATAAAGGTTTTTCAAGAAAGCTTTAGAATACCCTTTACAAGCTTTAGAATACCCAAATTAATCCAACATATAATTGAATGCAGCAATTTTCATATGGCAATCGTGTACACTTATTTACTTTTCTTGTACACTTTCATAAGCATATACAAATATGAAACTCAAATTTCAAAATGAAACAAAAAGCATCAGTGATCTTAATTTGTCGTAACACGGTCGGTCTAAACTTAGAAAAAATTCATTTTAATGATTCCTTATTTCAATAGCCATTACGTATAAATTAAGTTTTTGTGCATTTTGTAAACACTCAAAATGTGGTACTTACGTACTAAGGACAGAAAAAATCCTGTTATTAAATAACGGCTAAAAATTAAAGTATGAGAGAAGGATATCTCAAAGGCTGCTCTCAAGGATATCTCAAAGGCTGCATTGTCTGCCCTTTTTAGCGACTGGAAGAAAGATGTTCGGTAAGAAAGATGTTCTCTGTTCGCGCATATGTCACCTGTTCCCTAATGCCTACCCCTTTGCAACGCGATGAGTTTCCTTGGCAAACTTAAATATACGATTTTCCACGTACTAGGGAATTCTGAAGAAGGAAACATTAATACTCTATACGCACTCTCCTGATGTGAACAGCTCCTTACTCTGGCAATAAAACAAATTAGATTGTATCAGTTTCCTTTAAAATAAAAAAAAAATAAAAAGAAAAAGAAAGAAAAAGTGGCTCTGCTCTTGTTGAATACCCTACATGTTACAACAAAAAAAGGTTGCAGTTTTTTTCTTACTTTTTTTTTTATAGAAATCTTTATATTGCCATGAATATGTGTGTTATTTAGGCGCAAACGAATATATACATTTTTTATAAAGCCTCATAATCACTTGTTACAGCTACACAACGTATTTAAACAATTACTTTTTACAGGGTGATCCCAAACATTCTGTTCCTTCTTTAACCTGTTACTGTGCCTTCGATACAAAACTTTCATTGAAATATGAGGTGTAGGGGAAGAGGGGGGACATTGGGACACTTTTTATAAAAGCATATTATTTTCCAATTTATAAAAGTTTTAATGCTTTTGTGCATTTTTATGTAAATACTTGTGTTATTGGTCACCTTTTAAATGTGTAATGAGCATTGTTTAATGTGTTTTGCAAACAGAAATAATTAAAACATAACTTATGCAAAAGTGTCCCAATGTTCCCCGTGCAGGGGCAGATTGGGACAACACTGTTTTAATGATGGGGCACTTTGGGACAACCATCTTTTTATTTATCTAATTACAATGCTAAAGTAAATGAAAGGATTTCAAAACAATGAATTTGATACATTAACAAATAATAATAAAGTAGGTAATTATGAAAAAATGAAATTGTTATGAAGCATTACTGCATATTCATATCTTAACGCACATCAAAACCCTGCAAGTCTACACAAAACTTTAATGCTATGTAGGATCATGTTGATGGCATAGTTAAGTTGAGAACATGATATTAAATAATCTTTCAACAAGAGTTCTTGTTCAGCTGTGAATATTTGTTGAGATGTATATTTGGATTGAAACTTATAATTTATATTTGTAGTACACACTCAATCTTATTTTCTCTCATGTTTTTCAATCTATTAAATAATGTAGATTTTGGTATATAATATTTAATTGCAACTTCCCTCACATAAAGTTTATCTTTGATTATTTCATTTATTGCCTTTTCTATATTTTCTTCTGAAATTTTAGTTCTTTCAGTTTTTGGCTTATAATTTCTAATAATTTTCTATTTATTTAAAGAATACCTAAAAAAAATTAATGCAATTAGCTTATATGTACAAAAAATAAGTAAATAAATAAAAATATATTGGTGTTAGAAATGAATGGGCCATTGGAGCAGTCCCAATGTGCCCCATGCATTGGTGTCCCAATGTACCCCATCAGGTCATTTTCAAAACAAATGTTTAGGTCTAATTTTCTAGAGCACATGGGCTAATGATCTATAGTGGAAATGAAAGATTAATGTTTATAAAAACACATAGTACTTTTAAAAAATAAAATATTTATTTCCTATTACCTAAAAAATCAACATTAGTTTACTTGAAAAAAATTACTTTTTATATGATAAAATAAACTAACCTTGTTCACAGGCAGCAGACTTGAATGATTGAGTTGAAATCACAAATATGAAGATGTACTAATAAGTTCCATCTATTATGATTTTTTACAAATTTTATTTTGCAATTATAAAGGGATAAAAGCCTTTGTCCCAATGTACCCCCTTCTCCCCTACTAACATTCTTCACACGCCCCAAGTTCTAGAGATGTGAGCGGGGGAAAAACCCGGGTTTAAACCAGGGAATAAACCCGGTTTTTTGGGAAGGAAATTTTGAAAGTTTCCAAAACAAGGGAATTTTGAAAGTTTTCAAAAGTTACGAATTTAGCATTTTTTTATTTTTTTTTTTTTTCTGAGATTAGATATGTTCTAAGGCATTTCAAAATGCTATCTCACATTTAGATGTTTTTATGATAGATATGTTCTAAGGCATTTCAAAATGTTATATCACATTTAGATTTTTTTATGATCTGTCAATTTTTAAATAGTGCTTTTAACGTCTATAAATTTAAAAAGTGCAAGTTTCAAATTTCATTAACTAACAGACTTATTTTCTTTTATTGCAGTATATTTATATCTTAGTTCTGACTGTATACACACTGAGATCAATGTAACACTTCTTTTTTTATCGCAATATCATGTTTCAGTTGTATATCTTTAACATTTTATTTCAAAAATAAAACAAAGATGCTTCAAAATATTCTGTATTTACTAAAATAATCAATAATATTACAATGGAAAGTATTATTTCAATTAAAATTTCAACAATATTAATATGCAAAAGGTAAAGAAATAAAGAAATAACATCAAAATTATTAATTATTAGCTATTGAATATTTTATGTATTGATTTGATGCATTAAAAAATTATTGCTCCAATTCTTAATAACCGAATAAGTCACGTTCGATTTTGTTGCCCGGGCTCTTTAACTGATTATAACAAAATTTCATGAACTAATGTGAAATTTTGTTCGATGAATTATAATAAAATTTAATAATTTTAAAGTAATCTAACCATAATTTAATTTCATTGTATTATTTTTTATAACATATTTTATTATAGTATTAATTAAAAAAGAAAAAAAAGTTCTAAAGTTATTTAAATAGGCAGACAAAACTTCATCATTTATTATTGTCAATAATGTAAATGTTTAATTTTTTACAATTTTTTGTAAAATAATCACATAATTTTTTACATCACTTTTATTTAAGCAAACAGAATAAAATTGATATTGAAACAAGTTGTTTGTACACTTAAAAGAAGTGAAATTAAATCGAACACTGAAAATTAGTTTCTTCCCATCAAAGTTTCCAAAGTTCCCAAAATTCCCGGATTAAACCCGAAAATTCCCATGTTTATTCCCCTGAAGCAAAATTCCCGAGTTTTTTACATCTCTACCAAGTTCTAGGATAATTAATCAAATATTTTTCTAGTTATTTGACAAAACGTTTACAATTGAAAAATATCCATTTATTGATAACAAGTCAATAAATATTTATAAATACAGTTGAACCTCGTTAACGTGAACACTGTTAATATGAATTACTTTTAACATGAACTGTTTCCACAATCCTCGTCAAAATGACGATTAGTTTAGTTCTGTGAAAATTATTTACTGATAGCATGAACTACTGATAACATGAACCAATTTTTTATCCCCCTTGAGACTCATGATAACGAGGTTCGACTGTATTAAGATCCTCGTGTGAAAATTTGTATTCTTGTTTATTATTTTAATTGTAATCATATAGCAGGAATAGTTATAATAAAATTATTGGTTCATTAAGACAAATATCAAAAATATATTTAAAAATAACCCAATTTTATATACGTTTTCAATTGATAATACAAATAGGTAGTTTAAATTTTTTTGTTGCTTATCGGAGAAATCACTCGTATACGCAGTTAAACTCTCTCTCACTTCGATTTTCACAAAACATTATTCACTTACAGAACTTTAGTGTGCGTCTCATATAACCGAATATTGATCAAAGTATAAAAAGTCAATAGAAAGAGAGGGGGAAAACGAGTTACTCATGAAGTTCTTTTTTTATCCGAAAAGTTGTGAGATTACCTGTAACAAAACATGCCTTTTCAAAAGGTGAAAAATAATACAGTCTCATTAGGAGACATTTTAGCATCAGATGAAACAATTTTACCCCCAGAAAAATATATTCATTAGAACAGTCTTAAACACTTGAATCAAATGCAAAAATTGAATGCGAACCAAGTAAAACTGAAAATGAACAAAATAATATGAATACATTAACTACGTCACTATTCCCTACAAATTAAATTGGAAAATATTATTTCTATGTCAAATTGCATAATATTAAAATGCATAATAATATCACAAATAAAATCATCAAGCAATGACACAAAGTATTTTTCCGAATAAAAAAATTTATAGCTGATATTGTTTCCGATAAGGTTTTTTTAAGGCAAAAATATTAACGTTTTTACAAAGTACGACAGATTACAGTTTACTATTTACAAAAAATATATTTGACGGGAAAAAGGAAGGAAACTTGAGTCGTGACGAATTTTTTATGAAAAAAATTATATCATCACATTGGCTTTGAAAGAGATTTCAGTTGCCTAAATTTAATAAAATATATTAGAAACAGCATGTCATTGAAAATTGCAAATCTATAAATGGTAATTAATTATAAATCATGATTGCCTTAAAAGAATATTTTTCAAGAGGCATTTGTAAAAATCTGCTTCTAATAAAAGAAAGAAAATTATTAGATTTATATCTCAAAATTTTGAATAACTAATACGTTACGACCATCAAAAAACTTTCTTATATATTTTCCTATAAAAATTTTCACAGTGCAATGCAAATTTATATATTAAAATCATTTTTCACTGTGAGTGCAGTCTATCTTTTTTATCTCAAACAAAAATATAACACTAAGTGTGAAAAAGAAAGTTAATTTTGTGCCCTAAAGGAAATTTTTATTTTATTTAATTATTTAGTTTTAAAATAAAAGTGTATATTACTTATTTTCAGATACCCCCCCCCCTTAAAAAAAAAGAACGTTACGTAGGACAATCTTATTTTAGGAGTGAATAAAAAGTTAAGTACATCAGGAAGAAAACAGTATCATGGACATAAAAAAAAAAAAAAAAAAAAAAAAAAAAAAATTCGATTAATGTCGATATTAGAATTTTCTTCTCTCATCACAATTAAGTGCAAAAAGAGAAAAATTATTCTATTTATTTAATGCAAATCATAGTTTGACTAAATATTTAACTTAATTATTCCAACAAAGTCATCTGAAATTTTTATTAGCACTGTATTCGCTTTTTACTGCTTATAAAAAAATTCTTGAGCGTACATCTTTATACGTGTACACTTATAGAATTAAGTGCATCCCAACATCAAAAAGTTTGCGAACCACTGGTTTATTTCATTAATCAAAAATCTAGAATTTTCTATATTGCACACGAACATATACACACATTTTAATTAAGGCTGTGCCGATTAATCGATTAATCGGTTCGGTTAATCGATCAATGCTTAATACCGATCAATTTTTTTAATCGAGTTAATCGGATCGATTAATTCGATTAAAATTTTTTAAATCCGATTAAAATTTTCAAACTACGAATTAAAGCAAAAATGCTGTTCTGCCTACAAAATATTGTTTCGCATATTTTGCTAACAAGCATTCTATGAAACATCCATCAAATAATGAAAAAGCAAAAAATATAAATAAATAAACAAATAAAATAAGTAAATAAATAAAAATAAATAAAACCTCTCAAAAGAAGTTCTTGTACTTTTGTTGATAGAGAAAAGGGAGAGGACAGTTATTAAACAAAATGCCGCTCCATGTGCATGGTGGAGCAACACCACCTGCCTGTAGCCTTGTACAGAAAGTGTTGGCTATTCTCAGAAACAAAAAGCTTTCAAAAAATGGAAATGCTATAAAAAAAAAAAAAGAAGAAGAAGAAGGAATTGAGATTTATACTATCCCTCTTATGGGGGAAATATCAACAGAGTTTCACAATATCTTCGAGCGTTTATTATCTGTTCAGAATTGCTGATAGTAACTATTGAAGTAGAAACAGAAAATAACATTCAGTGTTCTAGTCCAAAGTGACAAAGAAGTACTAAAATATAAGAATTTGAGATTTTTGTGATAATGATATGGAATTTTGAGAATTCATTTAAAAATAGTGGCAAGCGAGATGGACAAGGCCTGCAAATATAAAACTAAAATATGTGTAAATCCATTTAATGTTTCTTTCAAAATTAATTTAAAAATTAATTCATTAAAAAAAAAAAAAAAAAAATGAATAAGTGAAAATATTTATATTAAATTAACACTTAAAGTCACCAATTATTACTTTGAAAATTGATTTAAATTTCAGCTATGAAACAGATATAATTGATTAGACAAAAATTTTTGAAAATTTTTTTTCCTCAGTCTAACTTATGAATTTTATATATATATATATATATATAAACAAAAAATTCAAAACCAGATGAAAATTTAATCCCAAAACACATGAGGGCCTTCATCAGGGGAGCTCCCCCATGTAGGGAAAGGAAAATGAGAAGTTTCTGACGAAACGCTGGTATTAACTACAAAATACGTTTCTAGCCCCCCAACTTCTCACAGATGGATTCACGACCGTACAGCAAACGAATTTCAATTAATACATAGCATAAGAAGCAAATTAAATTCAGAAATAAAGCACAAAAAATATTTTACATCAAATATAAAATATAAAATTCAAGAAATATAATACATCAAATGTAAAGTACAAGAAATTAAATAAAATAAGAATATATAAATACATACGTGAACAAACCGAAATATTCAGAAAATGGAAAAATGAAAACCACCCCCCTTTTTATAAACATAGAATCTTTTCAGCTAGTAGGGCCACTTACCAGCACTTAAATGTCGCCCAAAACGGAACATCAAACCTTAAGTGGGATTGTCATCAAGAATATTGAAATGTTTATTGATTAAAATAACAGGATAGCGGTTAACAGTTAGTATATTTTTGAGATTTTTCATAGCCAGATTCAGGTCTAAATTGTTATTGCAAATCATTTTAATTCTATTTATTTGGGTGAACATAATATTTTTTAAAACTTTATGACTAATACAGGAGAACCAATTTGTTAAGTTACAAACTTTAAAGTTAAAATCTTGTCTTTTATCATAAATCCCAATTAACCAGTCATTATCTATTTTTTTAATTTTTAAATCCAGAAAAGAAGTTTGGTCTTCAGAGTCAGTACGGTTTAAAATAAGATCAGAGGGATAAATTTCAGCTGCATATTTCGCAAAATCTGAACAGTTTATTGTAATTACGTCATCGATGTATCTATAAAACTTATTGTATATATATATATATATATATATATATATATATAAACTATTGTATATATATATACAATATGAGAGTTTTATTCATCATTGAAATAAAATTATATAAAGCAAAATGAAAACCGATTAAAAATCCGATTAATCGACCGATTAATCGATTAATGAAATACGATTAACCCAGTTAAAACTCTTAATCGATTCCCACCCCTAATTTTAATATATATATACAGTTACGCGCTTTTGGACAGACATATGCCATACGTCTGTTTCTACGTGCAGCATTTATTTATTTTTTCCCCAAAACGTTAATAGTGATTCATAAATTTTGACATTTTTATTGAATAAAATTATTCATTCCAAGATAACCTAAAGAGCTATTTACAAATCATCTCGGGAAATTTTCAAATTTCACACGATTTTCAGCAGCAAGGCTGTCCACGGATTCTAGTATCCTAGGAAGGATTAATCGCTTCTGTCCTTAGGCAGTTTTTAACCTCATTACAAGGATTACGCATGTTTTATGTTGATATGAAACATGTCTGACAGAGTGAAATTACCCACAGGATAAAGGATCGATTTATTTGATCTTTTTTAAAACATAGAAATAGAATAGTTTTTGCCGCGTCATAATATTTAAATTGTTAAACGCTTTAACTTAATTATATTACCTTTACAGAATAGATTTTAACAAATATTACTGTGGTAAGTTTACTTTGCGTGCGCGCATGCACACTTTTTTTTCCTACTATATATACTGTAGTATACTATAGTCCTACTATATATACATGTAATATACTATACTACATGTAGTATACATGTAGTCCTACTATATATACATGCATAATTTTCAATATATGTTAATGAATAGACGTGATACCTTTAAGTAAGTAGACGTGATAAACAAAAATAAATTTTAATAGAACAAATTAGTATATCAAAAACATGTGTAAAAAAGCACTTCATGTGCAAAAACCACATTTGATATGGTATTTGCACATGTTTTTGATATACTAACTTGTTCTTCTTTAAATTTTATTAACACTTTTAAATTCATTTTTGTTTATCATGCCATTTATTAACATCTGTTGATAAGTATATATTTTTTGTATAATTTTAGTGCTGCCTTTGGCGTCTATTTTATACAAATATTTTGATTATTATTTAACCCATTTGCTACCAGATTTTTTCTTTTCCAAAAATAAGGTAAATAAGGGCTTTAGTAAGTCAAATAAAATAGAAATAGCAATATTCTGTCAAAATAAAAACAAAAATTAATTGTAGGGGTAATTGTGGAAGTGGGTCATATATGTTCCTCAAGCTTTTTTAGATGGCCTACATGTGTCCCAATAAAGTTAAAATGACGATATAATATACAGTGAAAATTTCAGTTCCTTAGTTCTAAATTAGTTTTAAGATATATTTGAAAATATACACATGAAAATACATAAAATTACACTAATATATGAATGTAATTACAGAAAACCAGAGGGACATGCACTCTAATAAATTTCACACTTATTTATCCCATTGAGTGAATTTAAAATATCTGTGAGACACATATGTCCTGGTGGAGTTGAAAATGTTAAAAGAGGTACACATATATGGATACGTAATAATTTTTCAACATTTTCTCCTTGTTTTAATTCCTATTTAAACTTTTGTACATTTTTTGTTTCATAGATAGCAGCACTACTCCGAAATTTAACAAATGACGCATCAGAGGAAGCCATACGTAAAAGTTATTTCAAATTTCATAGTAGGCGCGAGTGCACCTTGCTTCTTTGATGATGCACTCTTGCTTAGCTTTTTCGCCTGATGAAGGAGCGTGCTATTATTTTAATCAGAAACAATTGTTGCGTTTTTTTTTTTGTTTTTTTTTTCAATTGATAGTGTTTACTTGCAAAGTTATTTATTTACTAAATTAATTATTATTTGAATTTACTTAGGTTAACAGATGTTTCAAAACAAAAATTTCTGGGACATAAAAATGCTATTTTTTTTCCCCCATGTATGTATGATGAGTTATGTTCCTAATTGTCACTTTTAAAATTAGTTTAGCAATTTTCAAAAGTAAACATGTAGGTTTAAAAAGGAATTCGAGACCCTATAAATGCAAAGATACTAAAAGCGATATCAAATTACGAAAATCGAAACAATGTTGTAGTATTTAGTACTTCCTCAAAGGCATAAAATGAAATATTGTAAGCAAAATTAGATATTTATGCTCAATCACTTTTTGAAAAGAGAAAACAAACCTTGCCGCAGAATGTTTTTGTACTTTCTGCGACAACTCTCATTCGTGCAAATCTTTTCTGTAAGACAATATTGACATATTTTTACATTCTCAAATGAGTTTCTATTTTCCTCTGGAAGTTAGGAATATATTTAATTTATATGAACAAATCTTTCTGCAAGTAATAATTCATTTTCCGTGACAATGTCATTGTGTCGCCTAAATTCCGCCACAGGATAAACAAATTATAAAAATAACACTTAATATGTACAGGAAACAAGATTAAATAACTTAAAAACCTACAATTATTCGATCCCAAATATTACACCTTGAAAAATCAGTTGCTTCAAATGGACATATACTAAATTTATATACAGCGAGAGAGATAGGAGAGACTAAATACATATTTTAACTGACAAAATGAAACGCCTAGATTAAAAGTGGAAGTCTAATACAATGAACCTTGAATATAATTCACCTTTTAGTTTATTCAGAAAACAAAATTCGGTATATTACAAAAAAAAATAAATAAAATAAAATAAATAAACTATAGGTTTTTTTTTTTTTTTTTTTTTTTTTTTTTTTTAAGAACGGTGTTAAACAATTAAATCCAGTATTTAATGTTCGTTACAAACAAACAAAACAAGCAAAGTCTCGATCAAATAAATGACGATGAAAAAAATGCATAATACATTAGACAGAACAATGGAACAATTTAATTTAGATTCTCTAACAACGACCAACAGTAGGTCATGAAATACATAAAGAGTCAATGTTAGACTTCATTTTTAGGCAGCAAAACCAGGTCATATGAACATTATATGCTCTAACCTAGAGATGTAGGCATAAGAGAATTCAGCGATAATTAAAAAAATAAATAAATGAATAAAATAAGTTTTTTCTTTTACGAAACAATTTATAAGAAAGAAAACTTAAAATTATAAATAATTGGCACAAACTGCATTTTTGTCTTAATATAAATAACTTCGAAATTCAGTTTAAAAAGACTAAATTCAAATTTTCGGCTGATTTCATAGATTTTTCAGAAAAATGCATTATAATTGCCAGAAAAGAAAATCTATATACCTCACATCCTGAACTCATTTCTCCTATTATACATTGGTATTTTTCAACGAAATTTATTAAAATACCACTTTACGAACATCGAATTATTGTAACATTAATTTAAAATTTGTTGTAAGCAAAAACTGCACAATCAGTTTTTTTTTTTTTTTTGTAAAAATTTCCTTTAAATTCAAAATAAACTTCCATCTTTTTTTTATGTAGAACCTGCTACTTGTAAGAAGAAATAAAATAGTGGATATAGGCAAAAAGCACTTGAATGTTGTAAAATTCTCTTTGAGAAATCTGTGGGGAAAAATTTCTGAAGTCCATAGGAACTTAAGGGTGGGTGGGTTTTAGTTCGCTCTGGTGCTACACTATGGGCAGTTGGCGACGGTCTGGGACTCACCCTTGAAGGTCCAATGTGTTTAAGGGCGTACAATACCTAATCTTGCCAAAGGCCAAAGCCTATGTTATTCTATGGAGAAATTTGTTTCCATAATTACTCATTACTTTTTTTTTTTTTTCACATTCAAAAAAATTCATAATTGTAAAATTTGTATTCGTCCTAAAAAAAATGACTTTTCACATTTTTAATATTTTATTTTCTCGCTAAAAATGCACTTAGCTATTTTTTAACTCAAGAATAAAATATTAAAAATTAAAAATAATAATAATAAATTAAATTAAAAACATCAAGTAAACGATTGTGAATTTTCTGAATGTGAAAACGGAATTAAAAAAAAAATACAATAGGTAATGAGTAATTGAGGAAACAAATTTCCTCATAGAATGATATGGGCTTTGAATGTCGGCGAGATCAAATATAGTAGGCTCATAAGAGAACGCTTCATTTATCGGTGCGAGCACACTTATGGGAAATTTTTTTTATTCAAATTACTATCACCTGATTTTTTTTTTATTATTATTATTATGTTTTTACATTTAGAAAATTCATGACCGTTAAATTGATTCTCTTTTGAAAATTACTTTTTTAGTATTTCAGTATCTCATTTCAAAGCTCTAACATGTGAGAAATTATTATTATTGCTGCCGTTTTTAATTTCAAAATAAAATATAAAAGAATTTGAAAAATCAATTTTTGAAAAACAAGAATCAATTTGACGGCTGGGAATTTTCTAAATTAAAAAAAAAAAAAAAAACAGGATTTAAAAAAATACATTTTGTAATAGTTATTTGCTAAACACGTTTCCCAATAGAATAATATGACTAAATATCCTCTTTAGTCTCAGGAAGGACTGCAGGTACTAAAATGTTTTAGAAATGTACTAAATGCTAAAATATAATAAACGAGATTTTAAAAAATACTGTACATCTAGTAATGAGTTATTGGCTAAACATATTTTTTCCCCACAGAATAGCATGACTAAACGTCCTCTTTAGTCTCAGAAAGTACTGCCAGGTACTAAAATGTTTTAGAAATGTACTGGATGTTAAAACATAATAAAAAATTCCGTCTGTATCCATCGCGATCGGGTCAGTCATCAGTCTACAAAATTATTAGTGCGAGTCAGCCCTGTAATAAGCGATTGCACAATAGCGTACTAAATCCACTTATGTTATCTATACAAATTAAAAATTCCAAACTTACTTAAAACACTCTTTATCTCTTCCTCCTTAGTTTTTAGAAATTAATAGAGCAGCTGTTTCATTTTATTAATATAACGCATTTTTTCCCTTTTTTCAATTTTAAATAAGAAAGCTCATTACAAATTAAGATCTCATTAAATCAGTACAGTATTTGAAATTTTTAAAATATTTTTTTTTTTTAAATATTAATTAACACTGGTATCTATTTTGCATCAAAAGGAGTTGTTCAAAACACAAAACACTTTTGAATTGTAACGGAAAACATAAAATATTCAAAATATCCAAGATTTCAGTTAAAAGAAATTCGCTTTTAGACAAAAATCAAGAAAGCATGACAAACGATCAACATGAAAGATAAATTACTTTGAATCACATTAAAAAAAGTGATTTACAGACTAGAGGGGGGGAGGGTGATATTTCGCAAAATAAAATTATGTATACACTGTATTAATTATCAGAAGTGTTTGGACTTAACTGTACATTGTATTCTTTACCGAATTAGAGAACTATTTTCTTAAACCTTTGAAGTGCTATGGGATTTAAAATATCCCATCTAACTTTAATTCCCAACTTCAAAATCTTAGTGTTGAGATTTATATATATATAACTTAAAAAAAATACCTCTCTTCTAACATTGTTCGTAAATTCTGGTAGAATTTGATTTTAAATTAGAACAATTTCCTTGCCCCCTTTAAAGGGTTAAAACATGTCAAGACCCAGTTTTGTCGATATGTTATAAGTTATTGCACTGGGTTTAACATCCTGCATGTTATAATTTTTAAAAAAGTTTTTTTTTCCTCCAGTTTTTTAAACAAATCTTTATATTTCTATGAATGTATCTGCCGCCAGCCTCATATAAATGAACACACATAATAAAAAATCTCATAATCATATAATACAGCCAGAAAGTCTTTCAAAAATTGAGTTTTACAGGGTGTTTCCCAAAAATTTTGTTTTTGTTTCATTTTTTACTTATCCTCTTTTTCCTTTCGGTGTAAACGTTTTCCTGATATATATGATTAACATGTATAACATGTTCTTTAACATTCCCAAAGTTTTAGACTAATTCTTCAATATGTATATATATATATTCTGGATATTAGACAAAATGACTAAATTTGAAAATCTTTGATCATTTATGGAAAAATAATGTAATAAAAAGAATATTCGAAATAAATCTTTTGAACATGTTTTTGTGAACAAAAATTTAGAAATAAAAATCATTAGATTACTAAACACAACAAGATGAGATTTTTGAATTCTTAATAAATTTACATAGGTTAAAGGAACTGTAATTAACAGCGAATTAGCTTTTAAATAACAGATATTAGAAATTCATGAGATGATCATGGGGCCAAAATAATTTAGTGGGAAAAAAAAAAAAAAGAGGGCATCAATAAATAAACTCCAATATATTCTTAAAAGCAAGAGGCATATTCATTCACTGCAAGTAATCTGTATTAGAAGCAAATTAGATGAAGGTAATGGAAATACTTCTTTAAGTATTTCTGTCTATTGCATCGGATAATGAATGTAAGTTAACATATAGAAATAATCAGACTGCAGAGAGCGGAATGAGTCGAAAAGTAATTAGAACTTAAATGTATTTAACCGTAACACAACTGTAAATCCATCTAATATGTACGTTAAAGTTCAAATAAGATGGGTAAACAAGAATTGTGGCCTTTAACTGTGAATAGATATATGCAGTGCTTTCGAAATAAATAAAAAAAAATCTTCAGCAAAGCTTTCGATATTTAAGATAAATTACAAAGTTGTATTTAAAAAAATATGTACAGAAATTTATAAAAACATTAAAAATTTCAAATGGCCCTATTTCCAGATCCCCTTTCTATACAAAAGTATTAATAAAGATACCTTTTACCCTAATAATGTCATGTACGATATGTCAACATTGTATCTTAAAAAACCTGAGAAAATAGATAAAAAACTATTTTAAACCACTTTTCAATAAATTTAAATAATACTTAATTAATTTTGTTTCACCACTTTTCACGACAACAACATAAATTCTACGTTAAATAAAAAAATAAGCTAAAAAATCGCATTTCAGGGGAGGGGGATGGGTCATACATAACATACGAATAAACGGTGATAATTTAAATAAACACATTTAGATTTTAATCAGAATCTAGATTTTATTTAAATTAAAACTTTATTTAAACATCTCTAAAAAATTCAATGACGCAGTGTTGAAATTTCAAACATGAGGCAAATTTTAACTTTTCTTTTTCCACCTTCATAGAGACCGTATGGAAATTTAAATGTTGTGATTCTTTATATTGAATCTACTGAAATTATAGATAATTTAATAAAATTCTATATTTTTTTATTGCACACCTTTGTAATTTCTAATCTATGTATTGGATAAATATTTAAGGACCTAAAACAGAGGTCAAAGCTTTCCGAACACCCTGAACGAATAAAGCTTAGTTTACTTTGTAATCTATTCTGTAAACATATTTCTTTTATGCTAAAGTACACTTTAAAACAGACACACTTAATGACACCATGAACCTCAATACATAACTTACGTTTTGAATCAAAAAAATTCCTATGTACACTTTGATAGGAAGATTATCTTCACCAGAACGCATGGACTTGACATATTTAGAATTATTATGGATGAATTTAGAATTGCTATGGAGTGTCAATCATAATAATAGAAACGTCACTTATAAAATCTCGCAGATTTGTTGTTTTTATATTCAAATTAATTAATCACAATTTTTAATATTATAAAAATTTTATCAAAAAATAGGCTTTTTTATTTAATTTTTTATTTTTAAATCATCTTGATAGCATGTTCATTTATTGCTATTCGCTTGTTTTTATATCATACATATGAAAAATTTATTAAATTCATATTTTCATTTATCTATTATATAAAAAGGTTAATTCTGAAAAGTAATCTTAATTTACAAGTGACGTAAACTTTAACATTGCTGATGTTTGAAAAAAGAAAAAAAAGCCTAAAAAATTGGAAACATGTGAATCTTCAAAAAATGTTTTTTGAAAAATAAATAAAAATAAATTCAAAAAAATTATAACCCCTCGTTTATAAACATCAAAACTTTAAAATAGAAAATGATTATATTTTCTTTTTATGCGTTTTATAAAAGAAAGTAAAAACATTCAAGTATGAGAAAAATGAACTGAATATAAATACGAAACGAACTGATAAGACTAACTGTTCATACATTTGAATATTTTATTAACCACATTTTTTTCTGCTTCATAATTCAATTTAGAACAAAATATATATTTGAAAGGAAGTATATGTATGTATAACGGATAATTGGAATGTTGGTACATGGATAAAAGTATTGCATTATACATGTATATTTGTGCTTATAAAAAAAAAATAATAATAATAAGACTTTTTTTCAATGCGCGAAACAAACACGGCATTAGAAGGAAAGTAGTTGTGGTTTCATTGATCAAACATATTTATTTCGCAGGTAGAATATATGAAATAATACAATAATAACAATGCAGAATTGTAGCACGTATAGTTGAATAAATAAATAAATAAATAAAACAACTGATGAAAAATTGTTAAGAGGCAGATATTTTGCAGTCGAATTTAAAGAAAATAAAAAATACTAGCAAACCCGTGCGAATTTTTCGCACTTTATTTTTTTTTTCTTATTTACTTTTAAAATTTTAAACTCATAAATATTATACTAATTTCACAACCTAATTAAAATTTTAATTTACCAGGAGCCAAATCATTAGAACCAAATTAATATTGTGCAATAGTGAAACCAAAATCATTCAAAGAAAGGTTTCAAAATAAAATTCCTGGTTGACAACCCAGTTTTCATACTTCTGCAGGCAGTACAGTTTTAGTATAGGACCCCATGACTCCTTTTAAACTTTTGTCGCCATATTGGCGATGATATTTTATTTATTTTTTTATTTATTTTTTTAACTAATTCCTACTTTGATTATACTTTTTATGGATGCATTTTTTAGTCAATTTATGATAATTCATATTCTGTATATAACTTTAAAGTATTTGCTAGTCTTAAAATGGCGCTTGCAAAGATTCTGAAGAAGCAACTTTTAAAAATACATTTTTCCATAAAATGGTCTCATAAAACAAATGTAACTTTTTCTTATTAGATCATTAAGCTGAAACCGCGTGCTTAAATATTGTCCATTTATAAATATTTTTTTTATCCTTGCGTATTTTATTAATTACATCACTATCATATCATTTCGACAAAATAATCGTAATTGGTCCACGTTAGAAGAATATTATATAGATTATAAACCAGAACAATGTGTAAATTAAATTTTTGTTACGAAATTTAGATATCAATACTGTCAGTTAATATGTTGAACGCCACGCGAATTCTTAAGGAAATCCCAGTCAGACCACGCGTGTTGTTTAGAAGCGCGTTATGTTTACCGTGTTTCAATCAATAAAATCCATTAAAATTCTTTAATGATATAATCCTGTAATAAATCTTAAGTAAATTTTAAATACATTTTCAGTAATTACTTTAAACTTTTTTTTTAAATTTATATCATAATTTACATTCTCAGCCACCGGTGGTTGATGCGGCTTTATATCATATTTGACACTGTCAGCCACCGGTGGTTGACGCGACCTAAACGGAAAGTTCAGTGTCAGCCAGCGATGGCTGAAATGGCATTCAGCATGTTAATAACGTTCTCAAATTCATTTAAACAAATAAATATGTTATTCAGATTCAAATCTTTATTTCAGGAATTATGTACAAAATTTGAAGCATGAATTTTGATTAAAAATAAAGCAATTTTTCTTTTTCATTTTAATGAAGAATATAAAAACAACAATCATCCTATTGCATATTCCAGTTACAAATATACACAAAAAATACTGTGATTGTTTTTCTGTATAAAAGAAATATTTAATCTCGTTTAATATTATTCATTAAAAATACGAATAATTTTTTTTAATTCCATTATACGATATTGTTTCTTTATTAGAAAACGTTTTAATTATATTAAATGAACTTTAAAAAAAATTATAAAAGCAAGATATTTGTGCAATCAATTTAAATGAAAATTGTAATTAGCAAATAAAGTGTATTTCAAAATTTTCATTTTTCGATTATCATTATTAATTTACAAATTTTACCTCAAAAAAAAAATAATAAATAAAAAAATAATAATAATAAATAATAATAAGTTATGTTTGTGTGTTTCTTTTTTCAACATAGTTTAACTTCGGTTCATTTTTCTATTAGAACGTATTTTAACTTCTCGACATAAAAATTATTTGCTATTACGAAATTTACATGTGATTCACTGCAGCGCGCCCCATATTTGAAAGAAATATGCAAGAAATTTATGATTTTATTACAAGATCGCACAAAACAATATTCAGTTGCTTTACTATAGGTAATATTTTTATTATTATTATTTATTCTTAATTCGATAGAACAAAAGGAAGCTGGTGTGTTAATATCTACAATAACATCTCATGAGTTTACATAAATAATTAAAATCATATCAATTCTTCGCCCTTAAAAAAAAAAAAAAAAAAAAAAAAAAATTGCATAAAAATAAAATGAAGTAGCTAATAATATTGAATTTTATCACATCACAATGTTTCACATTTATATATTTTATAGGACTATCACAAAGAGTATACGATGAAATTTTCCTACATTGTGTGTAAAATATTAAGAACATATTTAATATTGACTTATAAATATTTATATGTGGTTCTGTCTTCTTCCCACTGAGAAAATAATAAACAAAATGAAGTATGTGAAGTATTCAAGAATCGGATATGGGTCATATTCTCTAAACAATGACTTTCTATGTCCTCTTTAAAAATAACACGAGTAAACTTCTATGAAAACGAAACAAATACAAGAAGTTTTTAATCAGATACCCTTTTTAATAGGTTGAGATTTTTTTTTTTTTTTTTTTTTTTTTTTTAATAGGTGTTTGTGTTTGAGGATTAAAGCCGCCTGATTACGCTTGGATCCTAGGCCAAAGTGGTATGTCTTTCCCGGGGGGAGCTTCCTAAGTCGTCCTAGCTCTTATTAAATATGGGATACTTGGAATTTTTAGTCTTTATTATACAACACTTGGGACAATGGCTTGGATGGGAGGCTCACCGTGGGGTCTTTCTAAGGTGTGCTAGATCGTATTCACAAGAGTTTTGGAGAATACCACAAAAATTGTCGAATGGCTAGGATAACGAAAACGACCTAGTTTCTAAAACGTAAGTTTAAAAATAACATGTTTGTGATATGTGGTGTTTATATTATTAAAATATATTATATAAACCTCAAAAAATTAACAATAGAAGAAATATCATTGTTTTTTCATTACATATAATGTGTGTAAAATTATCTTTTGTTTTTATTATTATTCCTACGTCATTAATGCTTTCTTTAAACTGAAGAATTTTAACAATTTTTATTTTATTTATTTACTTAATTTTAGAAGCTGACTGTAATGGATTTCTATAATTTAACTGAACAATATGATATAATCAGAAAAAAAAAAATAATAATAATTTCTCGTAGGCAGGGGAATGACATTTCTTAGACAAATTAATTCTAAGTAAGGTCATTATGCCTGAATGCGACATGAACTTTGATATGTTTGTCGCATTTAGGTTATGTTTGTCATTTTAGTATATAAGTAAAAAGAAAAAGAATGAAAAATTGGTTGAATATTATACTTTTATATCTAAATTTGTGTACTGGTTCATTTCTTTTTAAGATTTGAATTATTATTTGTAATACAAGACATATAAAAATCTGTCGCATTTACAGTATCTACAGCCTAAATGCGAGGTTTAAGTTCCTAAATGCGATAATGTATTCAAACACTTCAGTTAAATAATCTTCTTTAAGATTTACGTGTCTTGGGTGCACTATGATTTGATAAAACGGTTTTTACTAAGCAGTTTTCAATAAGCAGTTGGGTTTGTGCGAGGAACATGACACAATTCTGTTTCGGATGTAGGTTGTTCTTGAATGCTACAAATTTTGACTAAGAATTTTTTTTAAATATCCATTCGTAGTTTGTAAAAATGTGAAATCTTCATCGCTAATCTGTATCTAATATTTTATTTGTCTGAATAAATACATCACATATTACTGGATCTTACATATTACAGCCTTCATTGTATTCACATTTAACTTTTGTGCTCTTAGGACATTTAACATTAGTAAAGTCTTCATTGGTCATTAATGAATTACCGTTAGCAGGATCAGCAAGATTAGTAGTAAATAAGTCTTTCATTAATTATCATTACAATATTAGCAGAATAGTTTTTACTCATTATCAAATATTTAATTGCGAATTTAAAAAATATATTTTCCCAGTTCACTGAATGTTAATTTTAAATTGATATGTTTTCAGGAAGGTGTATTGATGTTAGAATTAAGACTGATTGACTGCACTAGGGTCTTAGGCCTGAGGGATCCTAGCCCGTATTTATGCAAGTTTCGAAGAAAAACACGGAAAACTCCGAACGGCTAAGCCGAACAGCACAACCTGAAATTGAACCCAGCACCTCACGTCTCACGTCTACCAGCTTCGAGGAGAAAACCTCTCGGCTGCTGTTTTGAGGAAGGAATTTCCTAATGTTGCTCATCATGAATAATTATATTCTCATTAGTAGTTATGGTAAATTAATTGGTGGATACTTGCGGTATAAAAGTATGTGTACCCCTTTCACTATATGACTATTCTTTCTTGGCTTGAAACTTTTTATAGTGCTGAAGGGACATTTTCCCCTGATACAGCATATTTATTAACAAAGCGCCATTATATTTTATCATTCTATTTTTATAGTCTCCCGAGATATATATATATTTAATGTGCCATATAATTTTTGTGTTTCTACTTATAACAAAAGATTTTCTTTTTAAATATAATCTTTATTTAAAACAATAAAGAAATATTACTTAATTTATTTTATTTTCAATTTCAGTGCTTACAAAATGCTGCCTAAAGAAGAATACATATTAGTATTTGAAATATTAAAAATTTGAATAATTTATTAACTATATTTCTGCATTTTTCTGCGTAGATATGTGCCTCTTATCATATCAGACACGAACACAACTGCAGTAAAGAAATCAAGTGATCCCCCTTCCTCTTTAAGTCGAAAAAAAAATGTGTGTGGAATAGTAAATTCCAAACATATTTTCAAATATTAATTTTTTTCCACCAATTTAGTTCAACTAAAATGTCATTATTTTTCTGTTAATCATTAGAAGTCCAAATATTATAATAATCCATTTAATTACCTTGATTAAAAAAATGTCACATGAAATCTTTATTAGTTTGTGAGTAGAAATAACAATATTTATAAACATTATAATAGAACTGTAATGCTGTTATAATTTATGTGTGCTATTATAGTACTGCTATAATTAACATTTCTGATATTTTATGCGTGCACATACATATCATTACACTTTCTGAATACTTTCTGATCACCCCCCCCACACACACACACACATACAGTAATACAAGTAAGGTACATGTGAGATAGCAAAATTATATATAACATGAAATTGTTCTAATTTAGCTATTTTAAGCAATTACCAGGTATAACAAATTGATAATCACTATGAAGAAACCTCTTATATATTGCACAATCTTTTTCATACACATAAATTGAATGACACTCTGCATTTAAGGGAAATAATTTGTCGCAATTCATCTGTAAAGAAAACGAACGCTTGAATGCGATAAATATTTTTAAACACCTGTAATTCAAAATGTGTCGTTTTTTCGAACAGATGTAAAAAGGTATTTAAGACCTAGACGTAAAAGTGATTACTTGACCTTAAAACATAAAAGAACAAATTTACAATCGCTATTTCAGGTTTTTTTGTCGCATTTAGTCAGAAATGTCGGAGAATGATATTGAACGACGTGTTTAGAAATAGAAAATTCTTCTAGAGAAAACTTTTAAAATGTGGTAAAAAGTTTCGCGGATTGTTCTCGAGATTCAAAAGTTTCATTTTGTTGCATTTGAAAACGATTCTTTCTTTAAGAGTATCAGTAAAACAACTTTGTCGTATTTGCATTTACGGGTCATCACATTTAGGCACACTAACCTTATCCCATCTATATTTAATAAAAATTACTTTTCAACCCATTTTATCGATAACAGGACATGTAATTGAGAACTTCTTGAATGTAATTTTCATGCAAATTTATACGTAATAAGTACAAAACTTTAAATAAACACCATAAAATGCAGTAAACTTGCAACAATTGTTTCGGGTCGGAAGAACACACGACCCTTCGTCAGGCGAACAAAGTAGGCACGAGTGTTGCAATCAAAGCTTTGATTGCAGCCCTCGTGCTTACTTTGTTTTAAAATAAATGCTTATATTTCCGTTATTTGATATGCTATCGTTACGCAAATTCATCCACAAATTTTACTGGGTCTATATTAATATATCCTAAAGTTAAGGATCATTTCGTTCATTTAACAACACAGGGTGATCACAAACATTATTGATTTTGCTCAATTTGTTACCGGCCCCCTAAATTTTGTTTAAACCAATCTTTACTGAAAAACATGAGGAAGACCCAGTTCTTTAATTACCCAATGTTTGAAAACATTTCATCGAAAGATAAGTTTTTAAATTTAAAAAACTAATCGTTTGCAAATCTTGCTAAACTTTTGAGCAGGAATGCAGTTAAGTAAAATAATTACTAATGTAAATAAAATTCTAATTACACCACATGTTTTGAAGAACTTCTCATTATTCTTCCTTTTTTTTTTTTTTTTTTTGTAAGAAAATGAAATTATTTAAAACAATGTTATTGCCAATCTGTTATTCTATCTTACATTTTCAACATAGGAGACATATCTGAGATATTACATTTAAATAATAGTAAAGTTTTTTTTTTTTTTTTTCTTCCTTTCTTTCTTTCTTTGTAATATAAAATTATAAATAAATATAAATTGTTTTTGAAACATGTACGACAATTTCAAAACGAAAAAAAATGGTATGTTGTTACCAGTCTACAGAAACTTTTTGCACATTAATGCTCATTAGGTCGGATGCAATTTCCCTGTCTTCGGTCACTGAATCGAGTCTCATCTCTCATGTAACTTCGTGGGAAAATTTGTAAGAATTGCTCATTCCTTAATGTATTTTTTTTAAGTTCCGTTTTTACATTCGGAAAGTTCACAGCCGTATTAATATTCATTTTCTAAAAGATTAATGCTTTGCTTTTTTTTTTTTTTTTTTTCCATTTTACAGCTAAATATGAGAAAAATGCCCTTAGATAATTTTTCACACTTTTAAACTCAAAATTACAATTTCAAAAATCATTTTTTAGAAAACAATATTCCGAATAATTACGGAAACACATACTTGAACCAGGACTCTAAAACAGACCTGACAACTGAAGACCAGACAATAAAAATGAACAATCTTATATAATATATATATATATATATATATATATATATATATATATATAAGATAGAGAAAATATAAAAATGTAAATAGATATTATTGTTACATAGAAAAATATAAAATTAAAAGTATAATGTAAAATTTATTTATTAAGATTAATAAAATTTGTAATAAATAATTCGCGCATTAATTTTTGCTAAGATACTTTTTTTTTTCCTGCTGAGGTTTATTTAGCTATAATATAAACATTTCTTAATTACATTCATAATAAGGATTTTCAAGCAAAATTTTATTTAAAATAAAACTAAAACTTTGAAATTTTTTACACTTAAAAAAAGTATTGTAACAAATTAACAAGATCTATAAAAACATATATAAAGAACAAGTTTACCAAGTTTTAGGGATATCCAACAAAAATTAAGACCCATAAAACATTTTTAAAATTAATTATTAATTAAAAATTTTTAATATCTTAATTAAATTTTATATCTTACTTATAATTTTATATTTATCATCTATAAACAAATCCTAATTAATATGCAATATTTCATAGCAAGGGAGTAATAAATAATTTTTTTAAACAATCAATGTTCACTGCTGCCTTATGCAATAAATATAAGTATATAATTTTTTGTTACTCAAAAGAAGGGGGGGGGATATTTTGTGCAAGAATATTTCTTGTATCCAACCGTGTAGGGCTAGTTTTATGTAGAAGAATCTTTCAGAAAACGGGATTCGGTAGATTGGTTGGTTGGTTCTAGATGCCGGTCAGCTTTCGTAACAGTGTCTGGAGATTTCATTCAAAGGAGATCCTGACTAACTACAAACATCCTAAACAAGAAACACTTAAATCACGCTTCTGGCAAAATCGAAATTTTGTAAAGAAAAAATTATAACGCGAGCGTACAATTTTATTCATAAACTGTAATGTTTTAACACGAGTGAGTCAAAATGACATTAGCTCCATCGACTTTCCTATTTTCTTAGTTGTAAAACAAGGGTCGATCCAGGTCTTAATTTTTGGGACCTGTTCCTTGAAAAATAAAATATTTTTATGATATACATTATGTGTATCGTGCAAAGCTTTCCTATTTAGCAGTGACTCTCTGCAATGTTTAACATCAAGACAAAGTACTTTGTTAAACTAAGTATATAAGCTCATTGGAAATAACACTGAAAATTTTTTTATAAAATGATCATTTTTATAAAATGAAGTACTGTTAAAAGGCCGTTTTAATAAATTTGAATTTCTTGAAGGGAATAATTTTATGATGTGGAGTTTTGTGAAGAGGGCCTTTTTAAGAAGTGTAATTGTGTGAAGGGAATTGTCTAAAGGGCCCCAATTTTTGCCTCGATTGACCTGGATTTTTTCCTGGTTTATTATGCCTTTATTTAACTTTCGTATTTCCTTCAAGTAGATAACCGTAAACATATAAAAAAAATTTAACATTAACGAAAACATCTTTATAATATATATATTTGCGATTTCTCGATATTCATAAAATATTATATGCATTCCCATCCATCCACGCTTAAACTAAACAAAAACTTTTGTAAAATGTATGTTCACAATTTATTTGACTATTGTTTAAATTATAAAGTGGATCATCATATTAATTGTTCACTGAAAGTTGTTAAAAAAATAAAATAAAATAAAAATAAACAATGTTACAAAAGATTAATACGATTTTCGTGTAGAATCTTAATACAGACAATTCAAATTTTTAAAAAAGATTTGCATCATATTTACAGGGAAAATAAAATTAAATCAGAAGCCTTTTTTTTTTCCTTCAGTGATTCTATAACTCCTAATAAAAACTATAAGACTATCACACCCCATCTTATACTGCCTGTGCATGAATATACGTAAAAGCCCTTTAAAAAAAAAAATAACAATAGCAATTAATGTTTTTCCCTCTTTTCTTCTGGAGAAATTTGTGGGAATTGCATGAATAACCCAATATTCAGTTTTATATTGTATTTACATGAATATACATGCACATAGGTTTCCAATTCAAGCAATTCAAATTATTAAAAAAATAAATAAATAAAAGATGTGTATATTAAAACTTTTTTCTTCCCGAAACATTAACTTCCAAGGAAATTTATAGGATTTGTAAAGCCCAAATTTAATATTATATTGTAATTACATGAATATATAGATTCTTAATTCAGATTAGAAAAAATGTTTATATAAACAAAATTTTAAAATTATGGTTTATTTTATTTATTTCAGGATTTAATAACGTCTAATGAAAATTCTGGGATAAGTATGACCCAAATTGAACTAAAAACTCATAATGCGTTTGTATAAATATAATAGCATAGTTACAATGAATAAAAAATGCTCAGACCTTGAAATTTCTTTATACTTGTTTTAGAATTTTATATTATATATATTTACTAAATCTACTAATTGTAGCAATGTGAAAAATGCAAAGGTGACTAAAATCTCTAAAATAAAACTGAATAAGCTTTAATTGCATATCTACTGGGTACCGAATACAATGGTTAAGTGTTTAGTTTACACAACAAAAACTACAGATTTTTATTAATATATAAAATTTTGTATATTTGTTTTCTAGTTTTTTTTTTTTTTTTTTTTTTTTTTTAATATGTTGCACTTTTTTTTTATATAATTATTGTTTTACAGTTGCAAAAAATTGTGTACATATTATTGAGATGTAACCATGTTAATTATATTAAATCTCTCGAAAACTACCTAAATTTATAAACTAAAATTCGATTTTTTTTTATGTTCCCATTTTTGTCCTCTATTGTATATTATTACATTTTAACAATATATTTTAAACATATTTCAGTTATTTTATAGATCCATTGATAAGTTGTCTTGTATATGTGTCTTCGGATGCTGAAATTTAATGCAAATTTCTAGCATTTAATAACAAAAATACTTTTAAGAAATTAACTTACCTGTGAGGAAGTTATGTTTAAATAGGTTTAGAGTATATTGTTAAACAAAAATGATATAAAATCGAGAGAAAAAAAAATAAAAATTAATTAGCAGGCAACATTAAATTTAGAAAAAACCCCTAAAATTTTGAATTATATTTATTTTTTAAGTAGTTTTTGAGAAATTTATATTTGATATTGTTCTATGTCATTGCTCATAATTATGATTTTTTTTTTTTTTTTAATAATTCTAAAATACTAATTTACAAAATCAGATCTGTACCTTACTGATAGGATTTTAGAATTATTACTGTATCAGAGTTCATATGAATAAATTAAAGGACTCTTTCAAAATCTGGAATATGAAATAATCAATTATTACACAACAATATGGGGGAATCTTTGTAGAAGCATCTGTTTACGTTTACACTAAATAAGAAATATAAGAAAAATTACTGCATCAGATTGTAAAGTTAAATTTTAGTATCTAGATATATTTACCTAACAATAAATCTATATAGAATTGGTGTTTAGATCTTAAATGGTTTATTTAATCAGAAAAAGCTTTGAAATTCATTGAAATATTTTTGAACAATATTTTATTATAATTGCAGAAATAGTCTCATCAGTCTTCATTGGAATCAAGATTTAAAAAAAAAAAAAAAAAAAAATACAAGTAATTTATCCTAGTAGCAGTTTTCATACTAGGTTCATTCCTCCTAATCCCACATAGAGAGACGTCTGTAGAAACAGCTGTTTAAGAATGGGGGATGAAGCCTAGTTGCGTCCCGAAATGATAATAATTCAGGGGCGGATACGAAAGCTAGCTGAAATTTTAAAGCTAGTTCAAAAGATTGGCGAGGGAGGTAGCTGAAAATAATATTCATTGATGACATTGCTATTACAGTTACGAATATGAATTTTTTTTCAAGTAAAAACTATAAATTTAAGCAAAATTTTCCACAAGTTTTCTTAATATGACAATTTTTTGTTGGGGGAAAAAACTAATAATTCTAAATGTATAATTGAATTCCTAATGTTTTTCTATTCATTATAAAAATTTAAATATATTAATATGTATACATGATATATATCGTAATAAAATTTAACCTTAAAATTTAATATACATATATATATATATATATATATATATATTCCTGAAAAATACATTTGTTGCTTTTAATTTTTATGAAATAAAAAAAGAAAAGAACCTCAACTTTTAAAAAATGAAAATGCAAGCATATAAGAAATTTATATAATCCACAATTTTAAAAGGTAGAATAATGGATAATAGTCACCAACGTGAGAGAGGAAGGGGAACTGAGTGACAGCCAGAAGACGAACAGTGAAAACACAGGAAAATTATAAAGTGATTACAATTTCTCTGCTTGTTGGGAATAAGCCCGATTGCCTGCACTAGGGACCTGGGTAGAGCACCCTCCATGGGGGGGATCTTTCTAAGGGGGTCTTAGCCCGTATTTAATTTAATTTCGGAGAAAACCATGAAAAACTCCGCACGGCTAGGCCGATGAGCACGACCTGGGATAGAACTCGCCACTTTTCGTCTACCAGCTTTATGAGAGCAGAACCTCTCGCCCACTGGTGGGCTTCATTATGGGAAATCACAAATATCATAATGCCTATACGTATGATTTAATTACAATTATAGTTGTGCTTTTAAATTTTATCATATCTTGCATGTACATATATTAAAAAACTGTAGTTGATTTTTTTTTTAGAAAATCTTAAATGATAGCAAGTTATTAACAATTATAACATATATATATATATTGATTAGCTCAATAAACTCATTAAAGTATTATAAACATATTCGACACAGTTAATATCTTCAAAATAAAAGATTTTCTTAAATGAATCTTCAAAATAAATATCTGATAAAATTAATTTTACTTTTATTAAACAAGAAAACACGTGTATAATTGTGTATAAAATATATATGCGCACAAAATATACAGATTATGTAATGGTTTCAGGATCGTAGGCCGCTTACTCGCACAACAACCTCAATTAAAAGAACTGTCCAATACTAAAACATCAGTCGGCAAACCGTAAAAGAAAGGGAAAACAAGACTAATCTGAGACAAATAAAACTTTTAAAAACTCGTACTCACCGATCATAGTATTCCTTAGAAAAACATCCGATAATGAAGTTCCAGTACAACACACAACTGAATAAACAAAATGAAAACGAGAAAATAAAAAGAAAACACAACCACACAGCTCTCTCTCAAAATCCTAGGTTCCGTACAACTTTCAACGTCAACACTGATTTCGGAGTCCGCGAAAGAATTTCGACTGGTTGTGCGTTCACAGGTGGCTGGTTGCAACAGTTTCTGCCATTGGTTGATCAGAGATGAAAGCGAGTTTTTCATTCGCTGCAAAACGGGCAGCGGGTGCAGGTATAGGGGGAGAAAAAAGGTATGCTAGACACCCACGGGCATAAAACCAGTGCTTCACCTGAAACAGAGACGGCGACTAAAGTTCTTGTTCCAGAATGGTGAGGGGGTGCACCCTTCATTCTTAGGTAAATATTGAGAAAAAAAAACTCTTTAAGACAGCATAAAATTCCTTATAAAAAGGTTAAAATTAGTTTTTACTTCTTCAGCAAAATCCTTTATGTAAAGCTCTGTAAATAAAGTATGGAATATTAATGTTGTAACTTTTATTAAACAAGTTAAATAAATTCTTTTCGATATGACATAAAAATTTTATAAATTTTGTGAAATAAGTTGTATTAAATTTGAGGCATAAAATATGAAAAACATATTTTTTTAAGAAAGAGTTTTATGAATGCTAGGCATGCAGTTTTAGATATTTTAATGACTTGTAAAATTTTATATATTGAGTTATAAGTCATTATTTCAATTAATAAAATCGTTTTTGTGTGTGTAATTTAAAATTTAAAAAGCTGATCTTTATATTTAAGTTATTAGAAAAGCATGTAAAAAATATTATATCGAATTTCAAAATATTTTGAAAATGATACGTCAGTAAAACAAACCTGGCACAGATAAAAATATTACAGACCACAATTTTCTTGAAGCTATTAAAAATATTTTAATTCAGAAAATTTTTCATTCAATAAGAAAATTTTTGCATTGCGATTCAGTTATTTATTTATTTATTTATTTTATGAGTATTTCTTGAAATCCCTCGAACCACATAATTCTTAGAAGTGTGTAACAATACACTTTTTATCCTTTAAATTGCTCTAATACACAAAATTTATTTCTTTATTAAATTTTAGGGCATCAAAATATTTCTCTTAATACTTTTCCCAAAATATCATAGTAAAAAATAAATAAATTACTTAAAGCTTAATTGCTTTATATTGAAAATTCTCGTCGGGAGAAAAAAATAATAATAATAAAATAAATATGTAATTATTTATTTAAATTTTTTAATATCTTAAGTTGTAATTTTTTATGCTTTATCATTACGCAATTTACTTTTGGCGTACATTACTTTAAAATACAATATACTTTGAAGCGTAAAATTGTAAGTTATATTGAGCATTGTTTAAAATTCTTTTACGCCACGGTAGTTTCGTGTGTTCTATAATGAAGATCAGATTTAAACGAATGAAAAGTTAATACTAGAAAAATTCTTGAAAAAGTGAATTATTCCGATATTTATTACTTATGGTGCACTTCTTAGTCCATTTAATGTATGCAAAGTATATGTTTTCAAAGAAACAGGGGGAGAAAGATCACTTGAATAACTTTCCTGCGCGTATACCGCTTATACAGTGAAATTAGTTTTACAGGCAAACGTCCACTAATAAACGCAATAATATAACTGTTGGGAAAAAGTTAATTTTGGTGAATATATGTCGGTGCTAAACTCATATAACAACACACATTGAAAACATTAATAATATTTTCGTTGTATTAATTAAAAGATGCAGATTGGAATTTTTGCTCTAAAAGTGAACATAAATGCTCGAGGAAGGGGGGGGTGTGAAAATCTCACAGATTTTTCTAACATAATTTAAATGACTGGCACTTATGCTAATAAAATTAATGCTTAAATAATAATAATAATAATAGATTTTTATTTAAATGAATTATGGTATAAGTTTTTCGTATATTTTTAATTGTGTATTTAAAAATATTTTAAATACACTGTTAAATATATTCGAAAAAATATCTTTCCCATACCAATATTAACGCAATGAAAGTGTTGGAATTCGTAATCTTCGTTATTTTTTAAATCAGACCAACTCTTTGTGTGTGTTCATGGCTTTTAAAAATGCTAATAATAATAGCAATAAATATTATTTTGAAATTTGTTTTCGTGAAAGTGTTTGTAAAAATCTCCAAGCAGTGATGAGCAACTTACGACTGTTTGGGATTCACGGAGACATGCCATCACAAATTTGATTATCCGCAAATTGGTATGGCTTTCCTGCTTCTTTAACTTCACTTTCACTATTGTTACTTTGGAAATCATTATTGAAAACAGTGGAGCCCATTCCTCTATTTGAAGTTTTAAAGTGAACACTCTGTTAGACGAGTGAAGCCAGGCTAGTCTATATTAATAAAATCAGACTTTTGTCTGTAAATTTCTTAGAATAAAAAAAGTTTACGATATCTTCACGTTTCACACATTGTGAAAGCCAAAAATAACTTAAGAAAATTTTCTATGTGTGTGTGTCCGGGTATCACGTGAGAACGGCTGGTGGGAATTCAACAACACTTGGCAGAAATATAGGTCTGTACCCAACTTAAAATTATATATATCAACTTTTGCAAAATTCCCCCTCGTCCCCCTCGTGACCGGCAGGAGGTAAAAACACTTTGTAAGCATAACTGGACTCCAAATTACTTCACGGTGAAGAAATTGCACAAAGGGAGACTAGATTGAGTACAAAAAAAAAAAAAAAAAGTTTTATGAGATTTTGACATTTTCGATTTTTTTTAAAGCGGGCAAAGGGAAAATCGATTTTTAGCGGGAAATTTCGCAAATTCCGTATTTTTGATTGGAACTCTGCCAAAAATGGTACAAAGATGTTGAAAACAGCCATATGTCTTCTTTATGATATTTCCAAAAACCATTTTCGGTTTTTGTGATTTTCAATTATACAAAGGTGGCAAATTTAAGCCCCTTGTCCCCTTTCAGCGTTAAATTTGTCCTGAGAAATCTATGGGAGCTGCGGACACGAATTTTAGTGCGTGGATTATTTATATGTATCCGACACCTATAGTAACGGGATTTTACGAAATTTCCCCCCTTTCCCCATGAGGGGGGAGCAGGAGGCAAAAAAATTTGTACGCATAACCCGGCTCCAAATTACTTCATGGTGAAGAAATTGCACGACGGGAGACTAGACTTGAGTGCAAAAAAACATTTTCTACGATTTTGGAATTTTCGACTTTTAAGAGCGGGAAATCGATTTTCAGGGGGAAATTTCGGAAATTCCCGATTTTTGAGTAGAACTCTACTATAAGGGGTACAAAGATGTTGAAAGCTTCCATACATCTTCTTTAGGATACTTCCAAAACATTTTTTTTTTTTTTTTTTTTTTTTTTTTTTTGATTTGGAAGGGACTAATTCGAGATCATCCCCCCCCCCTTTCAGCGCTAAATTTGCCCTAGGAAATCTATGTAAGCTGCGGTTACGAATTTTGGTGCATAAATTGCTTATATGTATCCGAATCCTATTGTAACGAGATTTTACGAAATTCAACCTTCCTTTCACCCCTTCGGGTCTCGGGAAAATAATAAATACGTTTCCAAACAAAACCTTGCTCTAAATTATCTCAATAAAGCGATTTTTTTTTTTTTTTTTTTTTTTTTTTTTTGGTGAAATTACTTTCTAACCTCCTTCCCGTAGGGAATAGGGCGGGATAAAATACACGCTTTCAAGCTTAAATCTCTTCCAAATCATCCTAAATTTCGCAAAAATATAGCCAATTTATAAAAGTAATTAGATTTTATTAAAAAATGAATATATATATATATTCCAAAGTATGCATCAGAAATATAAATTATGCAAATTCAGAGGATCCTAAATTTTACGGCTCAGAGCAAATGTTTTTGTTGCCCATGCAGAAATTAGGATGTTCACTTGAACATTTATAATGATATTAGAAATGTTCTCAGTCATACCAATATTTTAATTTATTCCGAAGTACTATTAGTACCCGCCTTTTTTTCATACCATATTATTTGTGATGAAATTTTTTTTCAATTTGTAATTACGATTTAGTAAGTAGAAAAATATTCATAAAGAAAAATGGTGTGAAAAAAGGCGGATACTAACAGTGATCCGGAATAAATTAAAATGTTGGCATGTCCGTGTTTTGCTCTTTGCTGTCCCTTCATTATAAGTAACTCTTAGGAAATCTACCAGGACTTTGAAATTTCCATTTATAGAAAAGCTTTTTATTTTAGAAATCGTCGTTATGACAATATTATCCTCTGTGTTCTTTTTACCGATGTTATATTAAGTAATTATGATTGCCTCAGATTGCAAAGAGTTTACAGGCACGTCAATCACAAATCAGACTCGTCTGACAGAATCTGTTTCCAGAGCTTCGATGCATGCGATTTCTCAACATCAGATAGCATTCTTCACAAAAGGTCGTCGGTCAAACACGACCTAAACCCGATGATCTTCTTACTTCATTAAAACTATTTTTAAAATGTACTTAATTTTTTCCTTTTCAGGCACCTTTTGGACTTTTTCTTTATCATCTTTGACTATCAAATATCAGTTCTAAACACATGCATTTCACTATGGCAATATTAAACAAGCGATTATGAAAATTTATTATATTGAAATGATTATTCGATATATATTTTCTTATTTTCCTGTCACAAAAGTAATAATTTACCGTTACATAGTTAGATAAACGGCTATATGAAAGTTCTTACCCTTCATATAATGGTTAAATTAATATCGCATAATTTCTAACTACTACAATTTTATACCACCAGTAATGTTTAACAGAAATCGTTTAATACAATTTTTTAACAGTTTTCTAAAACAATATGAGAACATAATTAAGGTGACTATTCACTCAGAAAAAAGTGTAGGGTATTAAATATCATAGTATCCATTGAATTTCATAAAGTTTTACACCAATAATTTTAATAAATGTTTGTGATTGTGGTGATAGCAGCGGTAAGGTTTCTTCACTTACGGTACTTGGTGTCTGGTGGTGCTTGCTGATGAAGACTCATGGCCAAAGTCCAACTTGTGGAACGCCTTCTGTCGGACTGCAGCTACTTGGTACTGAGCGACTCGGAGAGCTTGGACTATGATATTGGAACATCGGACAAGACAGCGCCAGTATTGAGCCACTACATGTGAATCTGCTTCTTTCTCTTTAAAGACCTATTTCTACAATGCAGTAAGTTCAATATATTTCAGTTCATTACAACATCTTTTTGCCTTTCAAGTCTGGGTGGGAACATGACGATCTAGCATGTCCTTTTATTAAATTATTCTTATCACAAATATCGACTTTGTATTTTTTGGATTATTAAATTGATTTTGTTATGGATTATTAAATTAGTTTAGTTATGTTGCTTTTATGAAGCAGTGATATTGTTATATATAATTTACCAGTAATTTAAGCTTGTTTTAGAATTTCATAGATTTTTGTTGGGAGTATGCTAGTTTCGCCATGTTTCCGAAACCTGTTAGGCCTTTTTCAATTTACTTTATTATCTGTTCTGCTACTCCCATCCACTGAAGAGGAAGCGGAAGGGTGTTTTTCACATGTAGTGTTGTTTTTACAATTGTTCTTCGTTACTTTAATTCGTTATTTCTTTGTTTTTATTAGCGTTTTTATTCTTGTTGACCACGCCCACTTGTCTTCAAGTCTCTACATATTTTCAAAATTATATATATATATATAATGTTGAAAAAAAATAACCAAGCAAACTTTATATATATATATAATTAAATTAAAATTGAGAAAAATCGTTCTAAAGACATGAAACAGTTTCAGTGTAGAACTCCTCCGTGAAATTTGAAATTTGGCTTCGGTGTAGCTCGGACGTTTCCCGCCAAGATCTTTACTGAGCAATTGCAATGGCCATTTTAATTTATCCCCAAACTGACAACAAAAATTTAAAAGTCGCCAAGGGGCTTCTAAGCTAAAGCTATTCTAAAGAAATTTTAAGAAATGAATATAGTAAGCGATACTAGGGAATGAAACACAATTACTCCATACATATCTGTGGAAGAATAAAATAAAATAAATCCCAAACTAAAACTAAATTAAATTATGTTTGTTGCCTAATTTTATAGTACCTGTTACGTAAAAAACAAAAAATTCTTTTTTTTTTTTTTTTTTTTTTTTTTTTTTTTAGGACGAGAGGATTATTTCTATTAAAAAAAATTTAAATATTTTATTTTAATTTTTTTATTTATTTATTTATTTATTTTTGGCCCTTTGGCATCAAGTTAAAGTATAAATTTATTGTGCAATTTAAGAATGAAACTTCAACTTATAATAAAGCCTTGAACAAGTGAATTGACTAAGTCCAATTTCACCTATTAACTTTGAAGGCTATAATAAGAGTGTACAGGCAACCCAAACTTTTAACCCTTACTAACAGAGTGTAACTAGACAGTCCATAACATGAGGAGGAAAACTAGCCTAAAAATGATTTATCTATTTGGAATAGTAATTTAAGAAAGCAACAAATTCATAGAGACATAAGCTGGGTGGTTCACAGCTTTCCACTAACTTGCTTTTAAACTTAAATGAAGACATAATATTTCAGATGAAAAATAGAACTATTTATTTTTAGTTTAATTTCAAATGCATAGCTATACAGTCGGCAGCAAAAGTATCCGAGCACTAACAGAAATTACTATATAAAGTAAGTACACTTAATACTGTTTTGTTAAATTAATCCTGTCGAATCGTGTTCTTAGACTGACTAAGAACAGGATTCGACAAGAATTTAGTTAACAAAACTGTATTAAGTGTACTTTTTTTATACAGGAATTTTTGCTAGTGCTCGGATACTTTTACTGCCGACTTTATATCCATTGATATAGAGAGACAGATACAGATAGAAGGACATAAATGGATACAGACGTCACTGCTGAAAACACTTTCAATATTTATACAGTATGAAAACAATGGCTGGCTAACCACAGCTTACTTTTAATATGTTGCCACTTCATAACAAACTTTCATTGTATTTCTAGACACAGTTAACTATCAATCTGCAGTTATTCTAACATTTACACACTTTCACTCTTTCACTCCCTCATTCACACATTTCTTACAAGTTTAGCAACTTATGATGACAAATCAAAATCATCACTCAGCTCTTAATGATTTCTTCATCCAAACTCAATTCAATTTTTACTCAACCAAAACCTATGTTTTTGTTTACAGTATCAAATATGTTGAAGACAGGCATATCATCATTTCCAATAGTACCTTTCTTCAGAAATATATTTTAATGCAAAGATATAGAACAATTCCTGTGAGACTAAAGGAGTTTTAACCTGTCTCCCTATCTGCAAGTGAAATGTTAGTTTATAACATTTACAAAAACTTTGTTTACTTTTACCTAAGCCTAAAATGAACTTTGTTATTTTAAACACTACTTGCATACTCTACTTATAGGATTTTACTTTTACTAGGACAAACACTAAATAATATTAAACTATACTTGCATTTTGTCCCTTTAAAATTTAATTGAAATAATATTGGAATATTTTACCCTATAGGACATTTATAACCAACAAAAAGATTATGCAATGCGTTCTATATTTTTAACACTTTCCAACAAAGTTGAAAAGTGTTTTTAACTTCGTTTTGTCTGTCTATCACTTCCCAAAATAATTGGATATATTTTAACTTTCTCTATGAAAGTTGAAAAGTGTTTGTGACTTAAGTTTGTCTATTTTTGACTGTCCGTCTGCTATTTGTGTGTCTGTCCGCGCTCTAATTCTTGTAAATATTCGTGGAATTTCTTGGAACTCAAACGCGTAATTCAAGTTTACTATCGGATGTTCCCTACTGAACACCTGAGTCCTATAAGAGTTATTTCTATAAACCATATTTTAATACCTTTACTTTACATAAATTTTAATGAAATTGATTTATGCTACTCATATTCACTATTAGATGCTCCCTATTGAAAATGGAGTACATACTACCACTGGTTTATGTACAGGGAGACCTCAAAATATTCCAAAGCATTGCGTTCCATGAGAGGTATTTTTATAAACCATATTTTAAAAACTTTACTTTGGACAAATCTTAACGAAATTGAAATATGTTATTCAAGTTCACTATCGGATGTTTATTGTGTAAAATGGAGTAAATAACAGCAATGGTTTGTGTACAGGGACAGCCGAAAGTATTCCAAAGCATTGCATTCAATGAGATGTATTTCTCTAAACCAAATTTTAATAACTTTACTTTGCACAAAGCTTAATGAAATTGAAATATGTTATTCATATACACAAAAATATGCTTTCTATAGAATAGGGGAGCGTGGGGCTGGTTGTTACAGTTTTTAGAAAATTAAATATATTTTGAAATGTATTTACGTTTTCCTGTTTATAATTGCTGTTTCCTATATCAAACATATTCATCTATCTTATTCATAAAAAAAAAATCGTCAATTTTGCTAATTTTAGCACAAAAAATAGTTTTTCAAAATTATTTGCCTGGTACAATTAGCCCCGGATTTGGGGCCAATTGTAACAGTTATGTGGGAAATACTAATAATAAAATACAATATTTCAAAATGCTTTTGCTATCAATCATTTATTAATTTAATAAAAAAAAATCTGATGTGGGCACCACATGACTTCCTTGTACACTTTTAGAAATATACATAATGTTAAAAAACATTGACATTGGACCCGAAACAGTTGGCTAAAAATATTTTTAAAAAATGAATTATCACCGTGTTCTGAGTTTTCTGAAAGTTAGCTAAAAACCGATTGCAAGATTTGTACTGGTAACGCTGACGAAGGCAGCAGGGACCCGAAAAAATTGGCTAAAAGTATTAAAAAAAGGAATTTTACCATGTTCTGAACTATTCTGAAAGTTTCAAATGTCTACCTAGTCGGGAAGTTAGTTAAATAATTTTTTTGTTGGACCATATAAACGCTGCCGAAGGCAGCAGGGACCTGAAACAGTTGGCTAAAAGTATTAAAAAGATGCATATTCACCGTGTTCTGAACTATTCTGAATGTTTCAAATGTCTAGCTAGTCGGGAAGTTAGTTAAATAAATTTTCTGTTGAACCATGTAAACGCTGCCGAAGGCAGCAGTGACCCGAAACAATTGGCTAAAAATATTTTAAAAATGCATTGTCACCGTATTTTGAGCTTTTCCGGAAGTTTTAAATGTCTAGCTAGTCGGGAAGTTAGTTACAAATCGATTCCAAGATTTGAACTGGTAACGCTGCCGAAGGCAGCAGGGACCCTATACAGTTGGCTAAAAGTATTTAAAAAATGCATTTTCACCGTGTTCTGATCTAATCTGAAAGTTTCAAATGTCTAGCTAGTCGGGAAGTTAGTTAAATAAATTTTCTGTTGAATCGCATAAACGCTGCTGAAGGCAGCAGGTATCGGAAACAGTTGGCTAAAAATATTAAAAAAATGCATTGTCAACGTGTTCTGAGCTTTTCTGAAAGTTTCAAATGTCTAGCTAATCGGAAAGTCAGTTAAATTGCAAGATTTGTCTAAACCGTTTTTGAGTTATTACCGTTTTTTGATACATTATGGCCAAATTTTTGTCATTATGAACCTAATTTTCCTAAATATCTCCAAAACGGAAAATCATAGAAAGTCCAAAAAGGGAGGTGCACAACTAGATGTTATAACAAACCTATGTACCAATTCGCAACTTTCTACGTCCAACCGTTTTTGAGTTATGCGACATACCCACACACAGACACACACACACACATACAGACGTCACGAAAAATCGTGTAAAATCCCTTATATCTCTAAAACGAGAGCTCGTGCTAAGATGACACTTGCAAGTGTGCAACTAGACATCATGAAAGTCACACGTATAAATTAGCAACATTCAGCGATCATTCGTTTTCGAGCAATGTGAAATACAAAATCCATTTCGCAAATCGGGATTACTATACTTCCTTATACTTTGTATAAGGAAGTAAAAAGGCAATAAATAAGTAATATTAAATTATACCTTCTTGGTATAGTAACAATGAATTATATCAAATGGATTATAGTAAAACTAGCTGTTACCCGCGACTTCGTTCACGTGGAAATTTTGATGTGTATGTGTGGGAACTGACGGTTTGATCATAATATGTAATGTAATGTAAAAAAATTGTAACTCATTGAAAGATCTACAGGAAAACTATACAATTTATTTTTATTCTAATACCGATCTGTATACAACATTAAATGATTTATTATTTTCCGTCAGCACATGCAAGTTCTGGGCACTTGAAACAAGTGAACAACCAACATATAATTGACCGTGTGAGAAGCATGGAGTTCCTAAATGCATGCCTGTCACTTTTAAGGTTTGGCCCTGGGATTTGTTGATCGTCATTGCAAAAGCCAATTTCAATGGAAATTGCAATCTCTTGAAATGAAATGGCAAGTTGTTGGGAATAAAAGGTATGCGGGAAATCAAAACGCTGTCTCCTTTAGCAGTTCCTGTAATAATGGTACATTTTATAATATTAATACCCAGTTCTGTGATACGAAGCCTAGTGCCGTTGCACAGTCTGGGTGCATCAAGGTTACGCATCAACATAGCTGGAACGCCAACTTTAAGCTCCAACATATGGGACGGTACTCCTGTTAACTCCAGAGAGTTGAGAAATTCAACGGGGTAGGCAGTACTATCGTCATCAGCCATTACAGTGTCTATATATGTGTATAATTTTGAATTGCCGGTGGTCATGTCTAAAATTCGTTTGTTTATTTTATTGACCCACTCGTTCTTAGGCGATAGCACTGCCCTCTCACACAACCATTCATCATTACTTATATTAACATCCAAATCTGGAAAGGCTTGCATGATAAGTTCGTCTTCTGTAGCCACTGGATAGGAAAATTCTTCGGAAAATTGAATTTTCCCATCTGCGTCCGTTTCTAGACGACCCTCACCAATTTTCAAAAGCTTATTTGCAAAGTCACCTGATTCTTGGTCGTTGTACAGTCCGACGCGCATGTTGCATGTAAGATGGAGCTTTTCAATCCTATACCAGAATGGCGACGCCTTGAGACATGCGTTTATTTCATCCGCTGGTGTACCCTTCTCAATAACTTGTAGTGTCTGTCTAAAGTCGCCTGCGAGCAAAACGACAACGCCGCCGCCCATCAACGCATGGTTGCCGCGGATATCCTGCAGGCTGCGGTTCAACGCCTCTATTGCATGCTTGTGCGACATTGTGCACTCGTCTCATACTATCAACTTGCACTGCTGCAAAAGGACTCCGCTGTTTTTGGTGATGTCGTATGTTGGGGTATCTTAGCTTACAAGATTAAGCGGCAATTTGAAAATGGAATGTGCAGTCCGGCCACCGTTAAGCAAAGTTGCAGCAATGCCCGAGGAAGCTACAACCAGAGCTATATTGCGGACCTTGCGGAGTTGGGCAAGCAGAAGATTCAGCACAAATGTCTTACCCGTACCCCCTGGTGCATCAAGAAAGAATAATCCCTCCTCTCCACTATTTACTCGACACAAAATCGTTTCATAGACTTGACGATGCTCAGGAAGTAATCGTGGTACCATTTCATTGACCTGCGCTTCTAAAACCGCGACATCGTAATTTAGCTCCATTACAACATCGCTTGAAAATTCCCCTCTTCTCTAAGGTGTGGTTCTTGGCGCTTATTGTATTTGGTGATCAAAAACGTAATACGAAAATATACATGCTAGATGTATATTTTCGTAATATGCATTGTACGAAATATTGTTTCATATTATTCATTACTCTCTTAATATAAGTTGTTAAAATAACCATGATTTTTGAAAGGAATTAAATTATGTTCGCCAAATAATTTGGAGATTTTTTTTCTGCCAAGGATGACCGATATCAAATCTATTCCGCTGCAATATATTAGTATCTTATATCAGATACTTTATTTAGACATTTGAAAACAAATTTGACTTCAAATTATGATAGAATATTTATCATTTTCCTTTTAATTAGTATATTAGTTGGATATTTATTGTGTAAATATCATCCTTTGAAATGAAATGTTTGTGTTTTCAATCAAATATGGAAGTTTGCCATTTTTTTTTCTAGAGTTTTGAAATTAAAAATTCAAATTTTGTCAATTTTACAACAAAAATAACTTAATCTAACGCATGGACATGATAACTAATACATATCTATACCTAAATATGGGGATTAAAATCGGGAAATAATTTTCCTTGATTTTTAATAATTTTTTACAAAAATCCAATGGGCGTTTAACATAGGAAATATTTTTCTTGCATCCACGAACGGCCAGTGACGTCATCACTTCGCTTGCGTATTTCTTTCTATCTTTTCCTTGGCGAAAAATGTCCGATCTACTTCATCATCAAAATTAAAAAAATTGTCCAGAATTATCAATAAGAAAATACCTTTAATATAATGCTGAATTAGCTTTTATGCCAAGCGTGTTTCATCCGCGTACTAAAAAAAAAAAAAAAAAAAAAAAAAATCTGAAGTTGAGGTATATAAAAAAAATGCTATGAAGTAAAATTCAGAAGAAATATGTTAGATTTGTAATATTAATATTTTATTTTAAAATTATAAAGTGTCATTTTCTCATCGACCAATTTAACATTCAGTAATTTTTTATTTTTCGCGTGAAAGCGTATTTCATTGTATGTTGAAAAAAATAAATAAATAAATAAAAAATACAAATGGCTTATATTAAGTCAATTACCATTCATATTTTAATTAATTTTAAAAAATCTAATCAAATTTCCGGTATAAATAGTAGCCTATGTTCTATTCCAGAGTATTCTCTATCTCTGTATCAAATTTCATCCAGATCCGTTTAGCCGTTGGGGCGTGATTGAGTAACAAACATCCATCCATCCAAACTTTCGCATTTATATATTAGTAAATTAGTATAGAATCTCTGTACCAAATTTTATCCAGATCCGTTTATCCGTTGTGGCGCGATTGAGTAACAAACATCCATCCATCCAAACTTTCGCATTTATATATTAGTATAGATAAAGTGAAAATTAAATATCTAATCAATGTAGAAGTCACTCTTTTTCAGAACTGAAGTTAATACAAAACAAATGTGACAATAATAGCCGTTATTATCCATACGTTAAAAAATATTTCATAGAATGTAGTATGTTTATAGTGTCAAGATTTACAGAACTTTAATAATTTTTCAGATACATTAAGGGCTACAACTGGAAGCTTCATTTACGTTTGTGCTAAGTGTTTTTTAACAGTTTCCAGCAACTTTCAAGTGTGATTATGAATTCAATTAATCTGATTGTCAGACTTACTGTCCATTGTGTGATCTTGTAGATAAAGTATATTGAAAATTAAACGATGAAACGAATATTCACAGCTGGAAAGTGTTAAAAATCTATGCATACTTCATGATTTTTAGTTTTCATTTAATTAATGCACTTGGTAAATGTGCTTTACTATCTTTAGCATGTCCAGAAAAACTGATCAGGAATGAAAATTAATTTCTCATACCCGTACAGTAATTAATGTATTTTTTAAGTTAAAATTTTCTGAGCTTGTTTTTTGTATAATTATGCGCATTGAGGTTCCCCTAATTCTAAAGTTAATTTTTAACGGTTGATCTTTGTGTATAGCTATTATTAACATTGATTAAAAACATATGATTGGAGGCAAATAAAATATTTTATTTTGAAGTTCACAAGGGGGAGGCGAGGCTCCTACATACACAAAACATTTTCCCAGTTGACTATCACTATTACAAAAAATATATATTCGTTTCATTTTGTTTAGTGCAGTCTATAGATGTTAAACTCTACTTACCTGCAATTTCCCCCATAGACGTAATGTACTTTTGAGTGTTCCTGTACACGAACCATTTGCTTCATCTCAACGAAAAGCTTAGTGTAGCATCCCTATATCATACACATTTAGCATACCGAGTTAGAAATTTCTGCTACTATTTGTTCTTGATATATGCTGATAACACACACACAGACCATTCGCTAAAAACATGATTTTCGTATTCAGGGGACCTCAGAACATGTAAATATAACAAAAACTCACCTTCGAAAATTTGACCCTAAAACAATACTTTCTCGACCCTATGGGTAAGAGAAAGTAAAAATGTTTTCTATAGAATACAGTATGCTTAGTATTAAGATTTACTGGACCGCACAGAAATATTCACATACACTAAGGTAAAAGACCTGAAAGTTATGGAATTGCATTTTCGATTATATTAAACATTTCTTACACTTTCTTAAGTTTTTAAAAGTGATTATGATTTGAGCCCATCTGACTGTTTTTCTGTTCATCTGACTGCCCGCGCTTTAACTTTCTTAAGTAATCGTAGAATTTCTTGAAACTAATATATACGTTATTGAAATTCACTATTAGATGTTTCCTTTTAAAAGTGGGGCAAACACAACCACTGGTTTGTGTGCAGGGACACCCAAAATAATTGCAAAACATTGTGTTTTAGAGAGATATTTCTATAAACCACATTTTATAATGCAATATCCTTATTTTACACAGATCATAATGAAATTGGCATTTAATATTCATAAGTATAAAGGTCGGAATATAATATAATTGGCGTTAAGATTTTCAGGGCTACACAAAAGTATTAACATACAATGCGAGTTATAAGAAGAAATTGATGGAATTGCATTTTCGATTTTATTGAACTTTTTTAAGACTTCCTAACAATGTTTAAGAGTGATTACAAATGTAATTGGTTTACTTGCCTGTCTTTCTGATTGCCAGTTATGTGATCACAAAGGTATATTGAAGGCAAAGAGCGCGTGCAATTGGAAAATGTTCATAATGTACGTGAATGATTTTCCGTTCTTTTTATTTGAATATTAGTTTTTTAAATCGAAGGATAATGACATCAGTGAGTGAAAATCTTCATTTTGAATTGTTCGTGAGAAATCTAGAAAGTTTGAGCAAGGATTATTTTATTTTTACCTATTATTTTCTTCCTACTATAATATATGTGTCCAACAAATTTCATTCCGTTATTATCATTTCTTCTTGGTGTTGCATTTTCAATGTTGAGCAGTGTATTTAATTTGCATCAAACAATCATTAAAATTTGAATACAAAATGCTGTCTAATTATTTTAGATTATTTTCAGTTTTATTTTATTTTATTTTGTAGCGTGGTACTATACTATACAACACACTTTATTTACTTTCCTTGGAATAAATAAGTTTTTTCAAAAGTAACCTCTGAACATTTTATCTTTTACCACATCTGAAGTATATCACCACTCAGACATTACTGTTCTTAAAATCTATATATATAAAAGAACACTTCCTGACTGAGTCAGGGGGTGATCTATCAACGCCCAGACCAAACCCCTGGACCTAGAAGCATGAAATTTTGTGACTATGTTCTTTCTATGACGTAGGCATCCACTAAGAAGCGATTTTACAAAATTCGCCCGCCAAGGGGGGGAGGGGGGGGGGCAAAACGTGATTTCACAAAATCCTTCATATCTCAAACAAAAAAACAGATATCCGTAAAATTTTTGCTTTAAAATATAGCTAATACAAATGTCAAAAAACCAATTTCTGGAATTTTCAAAATTCGGTCCCCAAGGGGGGCGGGGGGGCAAAACGTGATTTCACATGCGTAAAACGTGATTTCTCATAATCCTATATATCTCAAACAAAAAAATAGATATGCGTGAAATTTTTGCTCTAAAATATAGCTAATGCAAATATCTAAAAACCAATTTCTGGAATTTTAGAAATTCAGCCCCCAGGTGGGGCAGCAGGGGGGGGGAGGGGCTAAGGGGCAAAAACAAATAGAAATATAGTTAGGGCGTTCAAAATTGATACAGATAGGTTTTAGAGGCCTGCAAGTCGAATGAGGATATTTTCGATTGTGTAAAGTTATTAGGAGGGGCAGGAAGGGGGGAGGGGAGAAAAAAATAAAAATAGAGTTAGATCGTTCAAAATTGGTATATAGAGGTTTTCGATACCTACAAATCGATTTCGGATATTTTCGAATTTGTAAAATTATTAGGAGGGGCGGCAAGGGGGGGGGGCTATGGGGCAAAAACAAATAGAAATACAGTTAGGCTGTTCAAAATTGGTACAGATAGGTTTTAGATGCCTGCAAGTCGAATGGGGATATTTTCGAAAGTGTAAAGTTATTAGGATGGCCGGGAAAGAAGGAGGGGACAGGGGGGGGGCAAAAAAATAAAAATAGAGTTAGATCGTTCAAAATTGGTATATAGATGTTTTCGATACTTACAAATCGATTGCGGATATTTTCGAATTTTTAAAATTATTAGGTGGGGCGGGAACGGATAGGTTTTAGAGGCCTGCAAGTCGAATGGGGATATTATCGAAAGTGTAAAGTTATTAGGAGGGCCGGGAAGGTGGGGCAGAGGGGCAAAAAAAAAGAAAATTGAGTTAGATCATTCAAAATTGGTACATAGAGGTTTCCAATACCTACAAATCGATTGCGGATATTTTCGAATTTTTTTAATTATTGGGAGGGCGGGAAGGGGGGGGAGTAGAGCGGCAAAAAAATAAAAATAGAGATATATCGTTCAAAACTGGTGCATAGAGGTTTTTGATACTTACAAATCGATTGCGGATATTTTCAAATTTGTAAAATTATTAGGATAGACAGGAGGGGGGGGGGGGCGAAGTGGGAAAATAATAGAAATAAGGGTTAGAGCATTTTGGGAATTTTTTCCGAAGGCAGTGAGAACCCGGTGCGACATTTTTCCTACTCAGATTTTGTTTCTCTTTTTTTTCACGTGATAAAAATTAATGCAATTTTGAGAATTCATTATAGTGATTCATTTAAAAATAGGGACCAGCGAAGCGGGCATTGCCTGCTAGTTTTCTATAAAAGTGAAAGAGATACCAGTTTCCTGCAACTAAAAACCTTCCAAAAAAATGCATACTTTATAAAATTTATATACAGAATTGTTTCTTCTGTGTTTTAATTGGTTGAATTAACCATTATCATTTACGTGCTTCTAAAGGTGCTATAAAATAATGGCAAAATAACGCTTTTTGTGCGTTTCTATTTGATTTATATTTATTCATTTAAATCCGGGAAAATTTTAGTTACAAAAAATATTTAAATATATAAATTATGCAATGCAGATATTTTACAAGTAGCAATAAAATGCACATGAAGCTGGTAGTGCACGAAAAGTGAAAACAGAATAGTTGTTTCGCATTGAAATAATTAAGTATGATCCTTCATCAGGAAAAAAAGTAGTCATAGTATGCAGTACGAAAGAAAACATAATAAAATGAACTCATCGTCAATAGAAATTGCATAACCAGGTAATATGTATTGTCTTAAACAATATGGCAAAAGACTTCTGATAGTGACGTGAAACTGTATTTTAAAAGCAATTTACAGAAATTAAATAAACATTGTGGTACAATGAATATATAATTCAACAGCATCGTAAGTATTTAATTTAGCAGAAATGTATCACATCTAGTAAGAGAACTCTGAATATAGAAAAAATCGTACACAAAATTACAGTTATAGAAGCTTATGATTATCGACATAGATTTATAAAAATACTTGAGGGGATAAATTTGACGTCCATGTGAGTGATTTGGCAACATTTGATAATAGATGGGTAATATGTGTCGCTTTGTCACCATGCCGGCAGAAGACTTAATTATAAAAGATTGTTTATTGAATGCATAAAAAATTAAACATTTTCAGATATTTTACCTCTTATTATACAATTTTTAAAATGACTATAAAAATAACTGTATATTCGGTAATATTTCCATGTTTAATAGAATGACAAACATCATAGTTTTTTTTTTTTTTTTTTTTTTTTTTTCCTATAGGTTTTCATAATTATAAAATTAACTATTCATATGCAACTGTCCAAAAAAAAAAAAAAAAAAAAAAGTTAAAAATTTCTCAAAAAGTATGAAGACTAGTTTTAAATTTTCTCTTTTGATTTTACATTATTATAGTTAAACAGCACGTTCTAAACAAATTTGAGTATTACTTTGTCGATTGATTGATAAGTTTTTAAATATTTTGTTTGAATGTCAAAATTTGCATGAAATTTCTGTATTGAAACAAATGTATATATTTAAGAAAAAATCCCTTATCAATAAATTAACAACATAATTCTTTATAAGCAAAAAAAAAATTCAATAACCACTATAAAATGCAATAAACTCGCAACAGTTGTTTCTGGACGAAAAAACAGACGACCCTTTGTCAGGTCAACAAAATAGGCACGAATACTGCAAACAAAGCTGCAACACAGACCCGAAACAATTGTTGCGAATTTGTTGCAATTTATGTTGTTTATTTAAAGTTTTGTACTTATTGTTGCAAAACACCATTTCTGTGTTTCTTTCTTATTAACATGATTCATAACCCAAATATGCTTTAACTGTTTAATTGAACTATAATAATGTAAAATTGAGAGGGAATGTTAAAACTAGTTTTACATTAAATAATTTAATGTTAAATAAAAAAAAAAAAAAAAAAAAAGAATATTTTAAACTTAATTTTTAAGAAATTTTAATATAATGATACATTTAATTCAAAAGTATGCAAATATTCTTAATTCTAAGACGATAATGTACTAAAAACTTATGAGGATGTCCACCATCATCCTACATTTATATATATATATATGATAACGATTCATTAAGCGTAGAAAAGCCAAGCAACAGATACAAGATCACTGAAAGCACAAAAACCAATAAGAAAGATTTTTTTTTTTAATGTAGGAGAGCCTTAGAAAGGTGAAAAAAATTCATCAGGGTATGAAATACACATATTTAAAGAAACCAAATTTATTAATTAACAGCCTGCAAAAACAAACGAAACAATAAACTAATTCAAAATAATCTTAACAGAAAAACTTAAACTGAATTGAAATTTATGAAAAAATAATTTAAGAAACTTAAGAAACTTAAGAAAGGAAGGAAGGAGACATATATATATATATATTGTAAAAAAGGGTAAATTTTCGGAAATTCCAAAATAAAACCTTATTTACTCGTCTACCCACTTAAAACAATAAAATTGCATAAAGTGCCTGATTGAAAAGTTGGAATTTACCTACTGGTCTCTGTATCCTACGCATCAAAGTTATGTACAGTAATCGAACACACGATTAAAATGTATCCTATGCGCCTGCATAATTTATAAAAAAGTTGTGTGAAATTACCGAACATAAGTGTGGAGCCCTAATTATTGTTCTTCAAATGTTATACAGATCAATAATTAAGGTATCAATAAGGCATCATAATTAGAGATTAACAAACTTTTGTTAAGTCCCCAATCGCATTACTACGACCTTACCTCTTGATCAAAATAGGTTGCAGAACATCCTTGTATGTGGTAATCGTTTCGGAAAGTGACATCTTACCTACTGATACCTACGTCACACGACAATGTTGTGCAAAGTTACTGTTTGTGAAAGAGAAACTTTACCTACTAATATGCGCACGTTACACAATAAAGTTATATAAAGTTAGCGTTTGCCCTAATGAAACCTTACCTACTGATCTGCATACGTTACACAACATTGTAGTGCAAAGTTGCCGTTTGCGAGAGTGGAAACTTACCTGCTGATCATCATGCTTTACACAACAATTTTGTGTAAAGTTATCGTTTATGACAGTGGATCCTTATCTTATGATCTGCATAGGTTACACAGCAATGTTGTGTAAAGTTACCGTCTACGAGAGTGGGACCTTACCTATTAACCTAAATACCTTACAAAACAATGCTGTGTACAGTTACCGTTTATCAGAGAGAAATCTTACCTACTGATATGCATACGTTACACAACAATGTTGTGTAAAGTTACCATATGCGAGAGAGGAAGCTTACCTGCTGATCAGCATACATTACACAACAATGTTGTGTAAAGTTATCATTTGCGAGAATGGAACCTTACTTTTTAATCTGCATAAGTTACACCACAATGTTGTGTAAAGTTACCGTTTGCGAGAGTGGAAACTTATCTACTGTTCTGAATATATTATACAAAAAACTTGTGTAAAGTTACCCTTTACGAGTGTGTAAATTTTCTTCCCTGTCTGCAAAGATTACGCAACTACAGTTGGTAATGTTTCACAACATAGTTGTGGCAAGTAGGCTGCCTCAACATTGTTGAGTAAAGTTACACAAATTTTTTTACAGTGTTGTTGCCAACCGTGTAGTCGAGATATAGAAACTTAGGACCCTACATGTTGGAGACATTGTAGTGGGTCAATAAATCCAGCTGATAAGATCACTAAGGGGGCAAAATTAGAAAACTTATAAATGATGATAATTGGTGGTCTGGTGCTAATTTTTTGAAGAGATCAGAAGAGGAATGGTCACGAGTAATCTCGAAATTAATGCATTAAAATTTACTTAAGAAAAAAGTGGAAGTCTTGATTTCACCAAACGTCTGCGAAAACACCCTTGGAAATAAAGCATTTTTTGGCTTTGAAAAATTTAGTTCCTTTATGAAAATTGTTAGAGTTATTGCATGGATCATTCGGTTTGTTAAAAACTGCGAAAATCTTCAACGGTGTTTGAAAATGACTTAAATAGTGACGAGATAAAAAATGCTGAAGAAATTTTGATAAAAAACGTTTAAATCCAATCTTTTCCAAATGAATATTCAGCACTAAGAAATCAAAATGTAATTTCTAAAGATACTAAATTGGCTGAATTAAATCCTTTTATATAGATGATTCTGATGTTTTGTGACTTAACAGCGGCTTACAAAATTCAAAGTTCCAATTTTAAGAGAAACATCCTATATTGCTTCCAGCCAAATGTAAAATTACCGAATTAATAATTAAGTTATTTCATGGACGAATTGCTCATTCCTGAGTTGCACATACCCTGAACACTATAAGAAGCAAATATTGGATAATAAGAGGTAGACAATGTGTTAAATCAGTATTGAGTAGATACACTGTTTGTAAGAGGTATAGTTCAAGACCTGGTGCACAAGTGATGGCTCCATTGCCCACTGTCAGATGTTCCGAATCTCCACCATTCAACATTTGTGGACTTGACTTTGCAGGACCTTTGTTCTATAAAAATAGTGATACTAAACATTACATCCTTCTTGGGACGTGCGCAGTCACTCGTGCGATTCATTTAGAATTTGTGAATAGTCTCACTACTGAATCCTTCCTACTTAAATTTAGAAGAATGATCGCAAGAAGAGGATTATGTCAGATAATTTACTCAGATAATGCACAAGCATTCAAGAGAGCTGAGAAAGATTTGCAGAAAATTTTTCGTTTGATCAACCACCCTGACTTAAAAGGTTATTATGCATTTCATAGTATCCAGTGGAAATGCATAATTGATAGAGGTGCTTGGTGGGGTGGATTTTATGAACGTTTAGTACGTTCAGTCAAGACTAGTTTGAGGAAAATAATTTCACGTTCTTCGTTGACTATATGGGAACTAGAGACTATTTTAATTGAAACTGAAGCAATCATCAACTCGCGACCTATTACTTACGTTTATAGTAACTTTCATGAACCAGTAGCATTGACGCTAGCTCATTTTTTAGTGGGAAAACGGTTAACGTCATTTCCTCCTTTAAAGATTTATGATGAAGAAACTTCTAGTGAAATATCTTAATTTAAAGGTACAACTATCGTGAAAAGTTGCTGCAGCATTTTTGGAATAGATGGCGGCAAGAGTACATTCTCAATTTAAAATCAGCAAATCCGATAATACCTGTGAAACGAGTTACCGACATAAAAGTAAATGATATACAGTGGTGGACATAATTATAAGACTCCTATCTAATTTGACAAATAGTGAAAGGAAAGATTCAAAGCTTAAAAATGTTTTATCAAATACGTCAAAAACATAAATTTATTCTGTTATCACACGTAATTGTTTTACAGAAATGATATTTTTATAGAGTTTAATAAAAAAAAATTAAAAATACCATGGACAAAATTATAAGACACCCTAAAATTTTAATTAAAACACCTGCTTTTTTTCAAAAATAATGTGCAATATGCAAATTTTCTGCACGCTGTTATGACGTCAGCAGTTAACTAAAGCCGACGATAACCAACTTCACGCATTTACAAACATGCCATGAGGTACAGAATTAAAAGAAAGTGAAATTCGCGAAATTTGGAGATTAAATGGACCTGGTGCTTCAGTTAATAATATTTCAAAAGTTAATTAAACGCTCTAGATGTACAATTCGAAATGTTTTGAAAAGAGGAATTAATGGATCGGTGATTAAACGATCTGGACGTACTCCTTGCTTGTCCTCGAGAGACAAACGTCATGTGCTTTCGCTCGCAACACAGAATAAGATAACCACCACAGGCATTAAAAATGCTTTGAAACTGAATTGTTCAAGGAGAACCATTCGCAGGGTGTTGCATGATGCTTCCTATGTGAAATATAAAAAATTGAAGAAAAACCACCGAATTTAAGCCGCCACAAAATGGAGCGTCTAAACTTCGCTAAACAAACTATGGCCTGGTCCTCCAAATGGTACTCTGTGTTATTTTCTGAAGGAAAAAAGTTTAACTTGGATGGTCCTGACGGGTTTCAATATTATTGGCATGATTTACGGAAGTCTGCTCATGTACTAATGAGCCGCCAAATGGGTGAAGGCCCAGTAATGGTTTGGGCTGGTTTTTCGGCTCAAGGGAAAACGGATATTGTTTTTGTGCATTCAAGAATGAATTCCGAAAAGTATAAGAATCTTCTTAAAGATCAACTAGCCACATACGGTGAACTTCTTTGTGGCGAAAACTACACTTTCCAGTACGATAACGCGCCGATTCATGCATCACACAAAACAAAAAAGTGGCTTTCAGAGCAAAGAATCAATGTTCTCCCATGGCCTTTACGCTCCCCATACTTAAATCCCATCGAAAACTTGTGGCGAATCTTAGCTCGTGCGGTTTACCGAAATGGGAGGCAGTTTACATGTGTCGAAGACCTAAAGAATTCTATAAAATGTGCTTGGGAAAGAACTGTCTTACGATATTTTGTTAGAATTGATAGATTCGATGCCAAATCACATCTTTCATGTTATAAAAAACAGTTGCGGCTCCACCAAATATTGAATAACCATGTTGGAGGATTTTCTTTCAGACCATTAGTGTTTGCTAATTATGTTGACCACTGTATTTGGAAAAAACGGTTGGTGTCTTATAATTTTGTCCATTATGTTTTTAAGTTTTTTCATTAAATTGTATGAAAATATCATTATTATAAAATAATTATATATGATAACAGAATAAATTTATGTTTTTAACGTATTTAATAAAACATTTTTAAGCTCTGATGAATCTTTTCTTTCATTATTTGTCAAATTAGATAGGTGTCTTATAATTATGTCCACCACTGTCTTAAGTGATAAAAAGTATCCTAGACATATCTGGAGACTTGCTAAAGTGATTGAAATCTTTACTGGACGTGATGATAAAGTTTGATCTTGTTTACTGAAAACAAGTACTGGTACCATAAAAAGACCAGTCCAGCTGTTAAATTCGTTAGAAATGAAATACCTTTTGAACTGATAACAAATAACTTTAAATTTTTGAACATTAATCGCTTGAAAAAACTCTAATTCTAATATTTAATATCTGAATTCTAATTTCATTGTTGTTTATTACTTGTCTTTGTTAACCTTTTGTTTATTTGCGGTAAAATGCTTGTTAAGGTGAAAATTGTAAGTATATTTTCATTTTTGTTTGGTTGTTTTTTGAAATGATGAACGTTAAAGTTCATCAGGGGGGGGGGGGGGGGAATGTGTTGAAACTATTCTTTCCCAGCTGCTTAGCGCGCATCTGCGCATGCGCTGTATTTGTTTCGTTTTCTGTTTTGTTTTCCTCTGTGTTAGTCTGAATAAAGTATTGTACTTGATAAGACGTTTTGACTTTGCGTTTTAAAACTTGATTTAATGATTCGCCTACTAATTAATAACTATAAAAAGCTGAACCACCTCTGAACCGAATTTATTACAGTGTACAACTAGACATTATGACAATCACACTTATAAATTTGCAACATTCTACGATTATTCGTTTTGGAGCTATGTGAAATATAAAATCCATTTCGCAAATCAGGATTACAATACTTCCTTATACAGGGTGATTAAAAAAAAAACTATCCCGATATAGGAGACCGAAGCTATCATACCGTTCACAAAAACTGAATAAAAATTTGGCACAAGGTATTTTGAGGTATGCGCTCAAGAATCATATAAAAACAACAGTTGAGCTTTAACAATTACGGTTGTAGTGACAAAATTTCAAAATTTGCGAATAGCAACACCTACTTTTTTTTATTGGAATGAGATCTCCATGGCAAAAAACTATAAATAGCGTTGGAACGGTACCTATGCAACGAAAATCACCAGCGCTAGGCTGACTAAGAAGAAAAGCGAAAACAATTGTGATGTGTCTACCAGAGCATGACTTTCATTTTTAATGACTTCAGATTTCACACTGAGTCTTTGGCTCTGACTGAAACCTACTGGTGCTGCTCCGAAACGAGAAGAAGAGACAAAGGTACATATGCTTAATTTCGAATTCTCGTTTCGAGTTAACGAAAAGAGAGCTTCGTTTGTCCACAGAATGCGTGAAGGCCAACTGTTATTCTCGTCATACCGGATAAGAAACTCGTTCGCAAAATCTATCCGTAGTTGGTTATCACCCGCATGCAACTTTTGGACACGTTGGAACCGATACGGAAACATTTGGAGAACAGAGCGCAGATTCTTGCGTATCGTAGAGTTTGGCCAACTGCAGAAAATGTCAAACATCGCGTGCACTTGCACGAGGAACCTCACTTATCGTCTGATAGACTTCTGCAAGAGTCTCGACTGGAACGAAAGGTCGTTCAGGCCGAGATCGATCGCACGTGCAACCAATTTCTTGAAATTTACGTATCATGTCCCGTACAGCTTTTACAGTACACGGGATTCAGCGTTGCCCATAGTGTTTGCGATACACACCCAAAGATGCAATGTCTCTGCAGCATTTTGTCCGTTCAGGTAATAAATCTTTACAATTTCCCCACGTTGTTTCCCTGTTAGCAGCATATTATTCACTAAGCGAGAAAGCAAGAGACACATCACGCATTTCACAAAACCTTATTTTGCACCTAGTGCGATGACGTCAATCATGACATTGTCTTACAACTAACCACGAAATTAGAGCCATTATTCAGTAGCCTTACACGAAATTAAGGATACCATGGTCTCTTCTTCTCGTTTCGAAGCAGAATCAGTAGACCTTTAGTTAGAGCCGAAGACTCAGCGGGAAATGTGGCGGCATTAAAAAATGAAAGTCGTGCTCTGGTAGGCAAATCACAGTTGTTTCCTCTTTTCTTTTTAGTCTGCCTAACGCTGGCGATTTTCGTGCTACAGGTACCGTTCCAACGCTATTTATGCTTTTTTGCTATAGAGATCTCATTCTAATTTTAAAAAAGAGTAGGTGTTGCCATTTGAAATTTTTAAAATTTTGTCGCTGTAACCGTAACTATTAAAGTTTAACTGTCGTTTTTCATATGATTCTTGAGCACATACCTCAAAATACTTTCCACCAAATTTTTATGCAGTTTCTGTGAACGGTATGATATAGTCCAGTCAAAATAGGAAAAATAGAAGAAAAAAATCGTGTAGTTTTGAAATTTTGCATACTCATAGCCGAGGGGGTCCTGAACAACATACTAAAAGTCCCCGCCCGTGGGAGGTGAGCGGGGGGCAGGGGGGCAATTAAGGGGGGCAATTTTCAGTTTTTATTAAATATCTTAAACACTATCGCATTTAGAGAAAAAATGTCAATTACAAAATTAATCTACGTAAAATTTCCAACAAAAATGTATATTACATTTTGTTTGTACGATCATTAGTTTAGAAGATATAGGGAGATGAAATAACACATTTTCTTGAAAAATTCTTTTTTGCAATAGTAAAATCAAGTAAAGTGTGCAATTAAAAGGGTTCTTGTCAAATATTTTCTAATGTAAAAAACAAATATATACATAGGGAATATTCAAGGCTAATACAGCATGTTTTGTAAGTTTTAAATAATTTTAAGGCTAGTAGGCGCAAGTGGCGGTTTGAGTAAAAATCTGGATAAGTCCAGTCAAAATAGGAAAAATAGAAAAAAAAAATCGTGTAGTTTTGAAGTTTTGCACACTCATAGCCGAGAGGGTCCTGAACAACATACTAAAAGTCCCCGCCCGTGGGGGGTGAGCGGGGGGCAGGGGCATTTAAGGGGGGCAATTTTCAGTTTTTATCACATATCTTAAAAACTATCGCATTTAGAGAAAAATGTCAATTACAAAATTAATCTACGTAAAATTTCCTACAAAAATGTATATTACATTTTGTTTGTACTATCATTAGTTTAGAAGATATAGGGAGATGAAATAACACATTTTCTTGAAAAATTCTTTTTTGCAATAGTAAAATCAACTAAAGTTTGCAATTAAAAGGGTTCTTGTCAAACATTTTCTAATGTAAAAAACAAATATATACATAAGGAATATGCAAGGATAATACAGCATGTTTTGCAAGTTTTAAATAATTTTAAGGATGGCAGGCGCAAGTGGCGATTTGAGTAAAAATCTAGATAACGAAGACCCAAAACCGATCAACATAAAAAAAAAAAAATCGTGTAGCTTAGAAATTGAGCACAGTTATAAAGTTAAGTGCCCTGAATAACATACTAAAAGTCCCTAACCATGGGGGGGGGGGGGATTTAAAGAAGGCACATTTCAGTTTTTATTAAGTATCTTGAAAACTATCGCATTTAGAGAAAAAAAAAACTCAATTGCAAAATTAATCTACGTGAAATTTCCAAAAAAATTGTATATTCTATTTTGTTTGTATGATCAATAGTTTAGAAGATATAGGGGAACGAAATAACACATTTTCTTGAAAAATTCTTTTTTTTTTTTTTTTTTTTTTTTTTGCAATAGTAAAATCAACTAAATTGTGGAATTAAAAGAGTTCTGATAAAATATTTTCTAATGTACAAAACAAATATATGTATAGGGAATATGTAAGGATAATACAGCATGTTTTGTACGTTTTAAATAATTTTAAGGTTAGTAGGCGCAAGTGGTGTTTTGGTAAAAATCCAGATAACGAAGACCCAAAACTGATCAACATTAAAAAAATCTTATAGCTTTGACACTTTTTTTTCTCTAAATGCGATAGTTTTCAAGATACTTAATAAAAACTGAAATGTGCCCCCTTTAAATGTCCCCCCCCCCATGGTTAGGGACTTTTAGTATGTTATTCAGGGCACTTAACTTTATAACTGTGCTCAATTTCTAAGCTACACGATTTTTTTTTTTTAATGTTGATCGGTTTTGGGTCTTCGTTATCTAGATTTTTACTCAAACCGCCACTTGCGCCTGCTAGCCTTAAAATTATTTAAAACTTACAAAACATGCTGTATTATCCTTGCATATTCCCTATGTATATATTTGTTTTTTACATTAGAAAATATTTGACAAGAACCCTTTTAATTGCACACTTTACTTGATTTTACTATTGCAAAAAAGAATTTTTCAAGAAAATGTGTTATTTCATCTCCCTATATCTTCTAAACTAATGATCGTACAAACGAAATATACTATACATTTTTGTAGGAAATTTTACGTAGATTAATTTTGTAATTGACATTTTTTCTCTAAATGCGATAATTTTTAAGATATTTAATAAAAACTGAAAATTGCCCCCCTTAAATGCCCCCCATGCCCCCGCTCACCCTCCACGGGCGGGGACTTTTAGTATGTTGTTCAGGACCCTCTCGGCTATGAGTGCGCAAAACTTCAAAACTACACGATTTTCTTTTTCTATTTTTCCTATTTTGACTGGACTTATCCAGATTTTTACTCAAACCGCCACTTGCGCCTACTAGCCTTAAAATTATTTAAAACTTACAAAACATGCTGTATTATCCTTGCATATTCCCTATGTATATATTTGTTTTTTACATTAGAAAATATTTGACAAGAACCCTTTTAATTGCACACTTTACTTGATTTTACTATTGCAAAAAAGAATTTTTCAAGAAAATGTGTTATTTCATCTCCCTATATCTTCTAAACTAATGCTCGTACAAACAAAATGTAATATACATTTTTGTAGGAAATTTTACGTAGATTAATTTTATAATTGACATGTTTTCTCTAAATGCGATAGTTTTTAAGATATTTAATAAAAACTGAAAATTGCCCCCCTTAAATGCCCCCCCTGCCCCCCGCTCACCCCCCACGGGCGGGGACTTTTAGTATGTTGTTCAGGACCCTCTCGGCTATGAGTATGTAAAATTTCAAAACTACACGATTTTTTTCCTCTATTCGTGAAATTTTGGCCTTCGTTGCCTGGACTAATAGCTATGATTTCATATATCCGGATAGTTTTTTATAATCGCCCTGTACTTTGTATAAGGAAGTAAAAGAAAGTTTCAAATGGTTTAGACATCAACCTCAGATATTACCATCGTTGGGTTTCGCCATATATATGAGTCATCATATTGCCCTAAATAGCACGCGGAAAATAAATATATTCTCTTATATATCGTATAAAAAATACTCGATTTATTTATTTATTTGTTTATTTACTTTTTGGCATCAATATGTTTTTCTTTTTAATAATTTTAAAGTTAAAATGGGATTTTTATTTAATATATTTTGAACCAATTATCCGATTGAACTAAAAAATACGGTATTAGCGAGATTTTGTCCGAATTAATAAGTGTACCAATTTTCTCAACGTTTGATTGGAGAGTATAGCTTCGTACAATGAATTAAAACCAATATTACATATATATGCTTGATTCAAGGTGGGTTACTGCAAATATCCAAAACACTAAAACCATTGACTGAAAACAATAATCCTGTCGTACTAATGAATAAATCAAAATAGTGATTTTAAAGCTGTTATGATAACTTTATTTTATCAGAATTCTTTTTAATACAAGTTTTACTTTTCAGTTTTATTATTCAGGTGTAAAGAGATGCTTTTTTTTTTTTGTTGTTGTTGTTGTTGTTAATATATATATATATTTATTTATTAACATATATATAAAGTATAAAATTGTAAGCATTTTATTTTATGTTATTTTTTGGCATCAGCTTGAAATTAAAATTCAAAGAAAAATGTCCGAAAAAGCGCAAAAAATCGCATAAAACATAATTTTTAGAAAAAACTTTAATAGGAATATCAAAAATCTAAAATGACACACACATTGTAAATCGGCACGCATTCTTTTATCTGGCGCAAAAAAAAAAAAATCAGCACTGTACAAGCCATAGTCTTCTCTATACTTCGCATACAGACTAACACTTTCTTTTATTAGTATCGGTACGCGGCTAAAGAAACAACTTTAGCACAAAAACCCCTTAACAAAATTTGAAATTTGGCACAGAAGTAGCTCGGGCGTTTCTCGCCAAGGTCTTTACGAAATTACGAGAGCCAGTTTAATTAATGGCCGAAATGGCAAAAAATATTAAAAATCGCCAAGGAAGTCCTATACTACAGCTGTATCAAAATAATGAGCTTATGGTATTATTATATGTTCTATTATGTTCAACTTCCGCAGCACGTATAACATCAAGATAATAGTTAATTTGGTCTCACACTTTCTGTAAGGTGATGGTATTGTCGGAATGGTGCTACTGCGCTTCTAATATCTTGTGTTTAAGTTATTGATGTTTCTGGTTAACGGTAGTACAAAACAAATTAAACCATCGTTACCTTATACAGACATCGAGTAACTAAAACATAGAATATTAGAAGCAGCGGCATTCATCAGTTCCAACACCTTACAGAAAGCAAGGTGTATTTAGCAATCATCTTGATGTTATACATGCTTATCCGAATGGATAGATAGAACGTTTATAATACCATTGATAAAATTTTAATACTTTGTGAAATCTTTACAATTACTTTTATATATTTCCATTTAAAAATATTACGGTTCAAAATCGCTTTTATTTTTCTTTTATTTATTTGTTTATTTATTTTTATTTTTATTTATTTATTTTATTTATTTTTTTATTTTATTTATTTATTTATTTTTTGTATATATATATATATATATATATATATATATATGTTTTATATTTTGGCGCAAAATTCCGGAAGTTCACAAGAGGATCCTGTACAAAAGCTCTTACGAAAATGTAAATTTAATACATTTCGTGATGGGGCGGAGGGAGGGGGAATCTTTTTCATAAATGTGTCTTTCTACACAATGAAAAAAAAAATCTTAAACCATTAATTATATTTTAACAAATAAGTCATTTAAATTTCGAAAAGCTGTAAAAAATATCCTTTTTTTTTTTTTTTTTTTCTATTGAGTATGTTTTATCTAATTAATTATTGCATGTTCTAAAATTATAAGAAATTATCTACAGTAAAACAAACTACGATATTTAAGAAAAAGAGAGAAAATACTTTCCGTTATTCCAAAAACTTTATTTTACAATCATTGATTAAATTGGACTGTCTATCCCTACATTTAAAAGACAAGTAATTTACAATTTTGAATTAACTGTGTCTTATTCCATCACCTGCGTAAAAAATTTGGATAAGAAATAATTTAGGCTAGTTTTTCCGCTGCTTTTTCGGTGCAATCAGTTTCTCAGCTGGTTTCCTTTTCAGCTCTTTTCGGCGCAACTCTTGTGAATGTTTCTTAATATTTTCCGATTTCTTTATTTTGAATCTTCTTTCTGTACCAGTACCGTTCATTTTCTCAAGTATTCCATTATCAACGCTTTTTTGCAAAAACTTGTTGACATGGTGCTTTAATACTTTCATGTTAACTGGATACTTCTCTTCTATTTGTTTTTTAATATCTTCAAATGTGGCACCATTACGCTTTTTTAGAGTTTTAAGGGATTCGAGAACCATTTCAGAAGTTGGAGGATGAGAAGGTTTTCTCTTCAAGCTTTTGTTCTCAGACGCTTTCAGTTTTTTATCCTTGATATTCTTGATTTTTAAGCTTTCCTTTCCAGCTTTATACTTCATATTTTTTGTTCGTTTGCTGGATATGGAACTCATATTACTTTCGTTTGTAATAGACATTTCAGCACTTGCATCTTTATTTGATCCAGCAGCAGCTTCCAAATTTTCAGCCGTATTGCTATTTTCGAGTACGAGATCCATTTATTATATAATTCAATTAGTTTGATTTATATTTCGAAACAAAAAATCATTAAAAAAAAAAAAAAAAAAAAAAAAAAAAATAGTAAAACTTAAAGAACAAAATGAAAATGTTGGAAAACTGCAAAAAGTTAAAAATTATGGTCGCTTTTAAAAATGATATTGTGAATTCTCGTAAATTGGAACTCTCGTGGCTGATATGATGCACTCGTGTAGCAAATTATTTAAATTAAATATTTCTTACTTGAAGCAATTTTTACAATAAAAACCATTGAGTTTACCTCGTAAAATATCAATTAACGCGGTAGCGTTCTGCCCCGCCAAGCTAAAACAAACATTAAGAGAAAAACAAATGAAATTTACAAAGTAGGAAAGTCAATGGTGAACGCTACAAGTGTATATTATGTCGACATAGCATCTCGGACTTTTCGACTACCTGTATCTCAGCTCCCTGATCCCCAAGACCTATGATTTTTTGCACAGACCTTAAGCATACCCTTAAGACAAAACATACAAATTTGCATGTCGCTCAGAATTAAGGGGCCTGAGTTATATAACTTTGAAAACCCGAAATTTGCCGGTTACATTCTTCTTCTTGTTATTGTTAAGACACCGAATGTTGACAGCGATTGAGCCTAGAGTTTCTCAGCTAATGAGCTGAAAATTTGCATGGACATTCCTTCTGACCTGTACTAGTGCCTTTTGCAATCAAAAATTTCTTTGGTCATTATACAGGGTAGTTATTTTCAATTTTGTGATATTTAGCCCAAAATTTCGTGAATTCGTCAAGAGATGGCGCTCGTATTCAATGAATTTAATTTTATCATTTAATAAGGCATTAAATACTAATTATTCTGTTTTTATTTTTCTTTCTTTCTTCCTTTCTTTACTTTTGTTTTTACAAAAATGGATAGAAATAAATTAAGACACTTTTTTTTTTTTTTTTTTACGAGAAACATGTTTATTAATAAAAAAAAAAATAATTGATAAATTTGGATTTCGTAATAAATAAATGCTTAAAGGACGCGCTAAACAGACTTTTAACAAAAGTAATGTGGGCGATTCGTTATCTTTTTAAAATTACGGATGATGGAAGAATACATGTAATTAAATTCCGATCATATATTATATACGAGAAATATTATCATGGCAAAATTCAAATTTTACATTTTTGTGTTTCTATGAGCTTTGAGGTCTTCTGGATTCATTTTTCATTTTTTATAATAAAGAGGTATGCAATGTGCATGTATGTGTATCAGTGAATACGATAGCGTCTAAACGCTGCTTTGATATGTATGCTGGATGTGACCCACAACTAATGATTTTAATGATGTAGAACTTGTTTTTTTTTTTTTTTTTTTTTTTTTTTTACCATGTTTTCATTAACTTCGATTGTTGTTCGTTTGTTTGTTTTTCCAGTACAAATCTTGCAATTGATTTTTAACTAACTTCCCGACTAGCTAGACATTTGAAACTTTCAAGATAGCTCAGAACACAGTGACAATACATTTTTTAATACTTTTAGTCAACTGTTTCTGGTCCCTACTGCCTTCGGCAGCGTTTATATGATTCGACAGAAAATTTATTTAACTTATTTCCCGACTAGCTAGACATTTGAAACTTTCAGAATAGTTCAGAACACGGTGAAAATGCATTTTCTTAATACTTTTAGCTAACTGTTTCGGGTTACTGCTGCAATCGGCAGCGTTACCAGTACACATCTTGCAATCGATTTTTAACTGACTTCCCGACTAGCTAAACATTTGAAACTTTCAGAAAAGCTCATAACACGTTGACAATGCATTTATTATTATTATTATTATTATTATTATTATTATTATTTATAGTTATTTAAATTTTCCGAAATTGTTATTTTGTTTACCGGAACAGTTTGCAAATTATTTGGGAATATATTAAATGCAGTTATCCAATCCCTGCCTTATCAATAAAGGAAAATTGTCTTTTTTTACTAAATATAACTTAACATTTCCAGTTTTATTTTTGTAAGTTACATTTACTCTGGCGAATCTCTCGGGTTGAAAAAATTCTCCTGTAGCTGTTTTTAATTGTACATCGACGGGAAACATTTTATGTTCAGGAAATGATCTCCGAAAACTATTTATCGGTACAGCGGGAATAGCCGATCCCGTATCTAACTCCATTTCTGATTTAGAATTATTTTCTATCAAAACCTAAATTTTTATAGGTTTAGTGCCTTCCGAATATAATGACAAAATGTCTACAGTATCAAGAACGTTTACACTTTTCTTTTGGGTAACATTGTTTTGTACGTTCCTACACACCTTACTCAAATTTTCACGGTTTTTTTTTACAAAAATTGCAAACTGCATTAATAAATTTACAAACATTTGCTAAATGAGAACTATTTCCGCGGCGGTAACATTGAGTTTTACTTTTATTTGCGTTCGCAGTCTTATTCCAATTTTCTTTACTTACGTTATTTTAAGAATAATTTTGTTTCGGTTTCCCATGAGCAGAAAGTTTATTCAAATTCAAATTTTTATTTTGTAATTCTACCATATCATTTTCTGTAGTTTGCATAGTTACGGCCTGTTCTACGGCTTTCTCAAAAGTTAAATCCTCAACCTGCGACATTAATTTGCTTTGAATTGTTTCATTTTTTAATCCGCGTAAAAATTGTTCTAACAAATTTTCTGGCAGGGTGTCACCCGTAAACACACAGTGTGTTGTAAATTTCTTTAAACGAACACTGAAATCTTGAATTGGTTCATTTTCCCCTTGAAAGCATTTTCTAAATTTAATTTTTTCAGTAATTATGTTCGAAGCTTTCCACAAACGTTTCATTAAAATATCTACTATTTCTGAATATGTTTTTGATTCTGATAGATGTGGAAAAAGTAAATTTGTCAGCAAATTCTATAATTTCGGTCCGAGAAAAGTAATCAATGCGGAGACCCTTTTTTCATCCATAATATCAAAGAGGATAAAATGTTCCTCTAATCTACGAATGTAAGTATCAAAAGATTGGATGGAATCATGAAATTCTCGAAATTTTTGGAACATTTTAAATGTAAATATAAGTTAAATCTAATAATATAAGCAATCAAATAAAAGAAATGAAAAGAAAAAAATAATAAATGTATAAATACTTTTTTTTTCCTCGAAAATAAACAAATCGCAGACTAATTAATTAAGAATGACGCTCAGTCGGGTGGCGTGCCCTTAGCGATAGTGCCCTTAGCGTAACGTACCCCTAGTGTAAGAGGTTGGAATTAAGGAAGGAGGAATAGAAGAAGCCGTGCCCTTAGCGTAAGTAATGATTATCCAAATCTTACGCATATCTCAGTGAACAATGGTTGGACAATCCCAGAATTTCTCTATATTTATAGAATGTATACGGGCAAAGTTATCGCACTAATAATCCTTACATGCAATCTCTCTTTATAGTATTGAAATGCAAGGTAGGAGAAAATCGTGTGAGTGACACACCACAATATTTTATATGCATTAAAGTATGTTTTATGTTGACCATGGTATGGAAATCATTCATCATTTATTTACAGGGATACCCAATTTTTTATTTTTATTTTTATGTATTGGGGGCTATCCAGGCCCATGTTATGGCATGGGCAAAACGGGACTTTGTACGGGGACTCCGAACTATAAGGGGCCCCCAAAAGAAATAATATTGAATTGCAAAATATTCCTTTTTATTTCAATGGAAGCTTATTGGCCAGCAGGTGGCATTGCTGTACAACGATTTCCCCAGTTTATGGGAAGGCTATATCTGAAGAACTACTGCATAAAATTGCAGATAAATGTATGTGTAGGTGCACCTTGACCTAAATTAGTGTCTGTCAACTTTTGGTGTCAATCGCTCAACAGGCAGCGCTGCCATACAGCAATTTTCAAAATGTAAGGGGCGGCTATATCTCAGGTTCTATTGCGTATAATCAAACAAAATTTGATATGTGAGAAAGACATTATGACTATGAGACATTATACTAAATCAATTTCGATGCTAATCGGCCAGTAGGTGGAGATACTATACTGCAATTTCTCTTGATAATGGGAAGGCTATATCTCAACTTCTATGGCATATAACTGTACGAAACCTGATGAGATAACCATTATAAAAACGCACTTTTTAAAATGCTATTTATAGACAATAAAACTGTCTTACTTTGGATATTTAGTGTTATACAGCTTCTCTAATATGGAAATCGTCTGCATTGTCATAAAAGATAATTTTTTTAATAATAATTTTAATAAATTATTTTTTAAAAAAAGAATTATTTTTAAATAGCCGAATTAAATTCTATATAAATGTAGGTGCATTAATGAAACGGGGGGTTGAGGGGGGCGGAAGCTTCCCCCCCCCCCCTCACACAGAACTAATTATCATATAAAACTCTTCCGAAGCCTAATTTGAATTGTTTAACACAGGTTTACATAACAGTACTCGTTATCTTACCTCTTAATCTGCAACCTGTATTTATAGTATTAAATTTCAGGATAAGAGAAAATCGCGTGAGTGACACATCAGATTATTTTTACTTTCTCTTACCCATAGGGTCGAGAAAGTATCGTTTTAGGGTCAAATTTTCGAATGCGAATTTTTGTTATATTTACATATTCTGAGGTCTCCTGAATACGAAAATAATGTTTTTACCAAATGGTCTGTGTGTCTGTTATCAGCATATCTCAAGAACAAATAGTAGCAGGATTCCAAACTCGGTATTCTAAATGTGTATCGTATAGGGATGCTACACTAAGCTTTTCGTTGAGATGAAGCAAATGATTCGTGTACAAGGACACTCAAAACTATTCAAATACATTACGTCTATGGAGCAAATTACAGGTAAGTAGAGTTTAACATCTATAGACTGAACTAAACCAAATGAAACGAATATGTATTTTGTGTAATAGCGATAGTCAACTGGGAAAAAAATGTGTATGTAGGAGCCTCGCCTCCCCCCCCCCCTGGGGGGAAGACCGACCTCGAGGGGAGTAAATTTTCATGATGGGTATCTTTCAAAAGAGCTCGCCAATAACTTTAAAACGAATGGTTGAACCATCGACCTGCGATAATTTTAAATAAAGTTATGGATTTTTTCCTTTTTAACAATTTTTTTTTTTTTTTTTACTTTCTCTTACCCATAAGGTAGAGAAAGTATTGTTTTTGGGTCAAATTTTCGAACGCGAGATTTTGTTATATTTACACGTTTTGAGGTCCCATGAATACGAAAATCATGTTTTTAGCAAATGGTCTGTGTGTATGTCTGTGCGTCTGTGTGTGTGTCTGTCTGTTATCGGCATATCTCAAAAACAAATTATGGCAGAAAGTTCAAACTTGGTATTCTAAATGTCTATCATATAGGGATGCTACAGTAAGCTTTTCGTTAAGATCAAGCAAATGGTTCGTGTACATGGACAATCAAGAGAATTCTAATACATTACGTCTATGGGAGAAATTGCAGGTAAGTAGAGTTTAACGTCTATAGACTGCACTAAACCAAATGAAACGAATATATATTTTTTGTAATAGAGATAGTTAACTGCGAAAAAAATATTTGTGTGTGTAGGAGCCTCGCCTACCCCCCCTGGGGGGGGGGGAAGTCCCCCCTCGAAGGGAGTAAATTTTCATGATGGGTATCTTTCAAAAGAGCTTGCCAGTACCTTTAAAACGAATGGTTGAACCATCGATCTGCGATAATTTAAAATAAAGTTATCGATTTTTTCCTTTTTAACAAAAAAAAAATTTTTTTTTTTTTTTTTTACTTTCTCTTACCCATAAGGCAGAGAAAGTATTGTTTTTGGGTAAAATTTTCGAACGCGAGATTTTGTTATATTTACACGTATTGAGGTTCCCTGAATACGAAACTCATGTTTTTAGCAAATGGTCTGTGTGTATGTCTGTGTGTGTGTCTGTGTGTGCGTCTGTGTGTATGTCTGCGTGTCTGTGTGTGCGTCTGTGTGTGTGTCTGTCTGTTATCAGCATATCTCAAGAACAAATTATGGCAGAAAGTTCAAACTTGGTACTCTAAATGTCTATCATATAGGGATGCTACAGTAAGCTTTTCGTTAAGATCAAGCAAATGGTTCGTGTACATGGACAATCAAGAGAATTCTTGTTATAACTGGGCCATTTTCAATTTCAGTGTATAAATTTGTTTATTATTTATCCTCTATTTTTGTAAGTTCACGTGCTGAACAATATGTCAAAGAAAAAAAAAGAGTTAAATGAATTTAATGCTTTTAATTTTTATGTAAAATATGAGCGCATGCTATCTTCAAAATTTGTTAAAATGTAAAGATTATGTGATGCGTGTGGCATCGATGGTTTTGTTTTTTTTTATTCAAGAAATAGAACAGAATAAACTTAGCAACGATGTTAGTTGCATTTTTTTATATAGTTTGAGTTTTTAATTTTAGTGAACTACTTTTTACCGTAGGAATAATTTTACTATGTTTAATGTTATAGGGAATTATTATACGAGCATAAGAGATGCTACTTTAATAATTTTAAAGTGTAAATAAGTAGTATTGGCGTCCGCTTTTATACAGTTTAATTTAGTAAGAGAAAAGCTAGGAATTTGCGGTGCTTATTCCGTTGCTTTACATAAAAATACTGGCGTCCGCGACAGGACCTTTCAAGTGAAGTAAAATTATTTTGATTATATTAAGATTAAAAACATGTTTAAAACCGTTAAAGGATTTAAAAAAGAAGATTTGAAGTGGGTAGCCGAAGAGATTGGAGAGACTTTGCCTTCGACGTTCACAATAGCAAGCTTAAAAGAGCTGATTTTAAATAGTAAAGAGTATGAAAAGGATCCCGAATTTGTGAAAGATATTTTAGAAAATACTATAGCTGAAAGAAAAATGAAAGAAGAAAAACAAGAACAAGCTTTGAAAGAAGAAAAACAAGAACAAGCTTTGAAAGAAGAAAGACAAGCTGAAAAAGAAGCTGAAAGAGAAGCTGAAGCGTTAAGGCTTGAAAAAGAAGCAGAACTAGAGAAAGAGAAATTAAGATTGAATCATGATTTAGAATTGGCGAGAATACAATCATCTGGGCAAATTCAAACTGATGCTATTTTAAGTAATTATGAAAATAGTACTATGAGACGAAAATTTACTTTACCTAAGCTGGAATTCAGGAAATTTGGCGGGGAAATTAAGGATTGGTTGCCTTTTTGGAGCCAATTTGAACAAATCGATAAAGATGATGAAATTGCCCCAGAGGACAAGTTCCAGTATTTAGTACAAGCAACAATCGCTGGTTCACGCGCAAGAGAAGTTGTTGAAAGTTTCCCGCCAACTGGCGCCAATTATTCAAAGGCAGTGGAAAGTTTAAAGGCTCGTTTTGGCAGGGAAGATATTCTAGTAGAAGTGTATGTACGAGAGTTATTGAAATTGATAATATCTGTGCAAACAAAAGGTAGATTTGCATTAACTTCATTATATGATAAGCTTGAGTCATATTTACGGGCGCTAGAAACATTAGGTGTTACCACTGATAAATATGCCCCCATTTTATACCCTATGGTTGAGTCTTGTTTCCCAGCAGACTTTTTGAAGACCTGGAATCGCTCGAATCTCTCTTCTTCTAATACAGATGCTAAAGGAAGGTTGAATAATCTGATGCATTTTTTGAAAACGGAAGTAGAAGGTGAAGAGAGAATATCTTTAGCTGTAGCGGGCTTCGGTTTGACAAAGCGTGAAGATAATAAATATTCTAAAAGGAAAAACAGTGCAAGTGCAGACTATATGCGAAATAAGATATCGACAGCTGCAGGTTTATTGACAACGTCTTCTGCTTTAGATTTCAAAAGAGTATGCATTTTTTGCCAAGGCAAACATTTGAGCTCTGAATGCTTTTCAGCTCGAAAATTGAGTTTAACTGAAATACAAAATATTGTAAAGGATAAAAATTGCTGCTTCGCTTGTTTGTTACCTAATCATACAGTGAAAAAAATGTCGAGCAGTTTTAAGATGCATTATCTGTTCTAAGAAGCATGTGCCTTTGATGTGCGATTTGCGTGATTCTCAAGGTAAAACTGCACAAGAAAAGGTTGAAGAAAATTCAGTCAGTCGTGAAGTAAACATGGCAAATTTTAATAAGCAAAGTGCTAAAGTATTCCTTCAAACCTTAAAAGTGAAACTCATCTCCGAAAACAAGCAAAAAACAGTTCGTTTATTGTTAGATTCAGCATCCCAAAAATCTTATATTTTGAAAAGTATAGCAGAAGAGATGAATTATACTCCCATTCGTCAAGAAAGAATGATGCATTCATTGTTTGGCGGAGTTACAACAAAGGAATGCCAACATAATTGTTATAGAATAAAGGTTAAGGATATGAAGGAGAAGTTCACCTGTAATTTTGAAGTGATGGATCAAATTACTATATGTGAAAACATTCAACCGGTCACTAATGGTCCGTGGATTAAAGAGTTGAAAGAATATGGAATCGAATTATCTGATTTAAGTCATTGCCGTGAAGTTATCGAAATATTGATTGGTGCTGATATTATGTCTTCCTTGGGCTGACGACACATCTGCATTACCAGATAACTTGAGTTTGGCTGTAAGACGTTTGGAAAGTACAACTTCTAAGTTATTATCTAAGAACATGTACGGAAAATATGAAAATATATTTATGGACTGGTTGAATGAGGGGATCATAGAAGAAGTTCCTGCGACCAAAGTGAACTCTTATGGTAATTACTTACCTCATCACCCAGTTATTAAAGAGACCAGTAGTACAACACCTATCCGTCCGGTTTTCGATGCTTCAGCAAAGTTGACTAACCATCCATCTTTAAATCAGTGTCTGCAGTGTGGCCCAAATTTGATTGAGCTTATCCCAGATATTCTTCTACGTTTCAGAGAAAGAAAATTTGGTGTAACCGCTGATATTAGAAAAGCGTTTCTTCAAATTAGCATTTGTGAAAAGGATACAGATTTCCTACGATTTCTATGGTGGAAAGATCTAAAAGAGAAGAAACTTAGAGTATTTTGGCATGCACGAGTCGTTTTCGGTGTAAAGTGTAGCCCTTTTCTTTTATCATCAGTAATTGAATATCACATCAAAAATAGTGCAAGTTTTGAGGAAAATTTCAAGCAAAGGCTTTTGCATAGTTTTTATGTAGACAATGTCGCCACTAGTGTGCACAGTGAAGAAGATCTAAAGAAATTTATCTCGGACTCAAAGAAAATAATGGCAAATGGTGGTTTTGATTTAAGACAGTGGGAATACACTGGTGATCACGATGAAACGTCGAACCAGAAGGAAACTCAAGTATTGGGTCTGATTTGGGATAAGGTTTCCGATACATTAAAAGTCAACATGAAATGGCTAAACGATTTCAAGACAGAAAGGATTACCAAGCGAAGTATGTTATCGGCAGTTCATAAAATTTTTGATCCTTTTGGTTTTACTGCTCCGGTGATGCTTTATCCTAAATTGATGTTACAGAAAGCTTGGAAATTAGGAATTAATTGGGATGACGAAATAACTGGTGATTTACAAAAAGAATTCCTATTATGGTTTCAAGAACTTAAATATTTAAATGATGTTAAGATACGACATATCCAGATCACTCCAGAAAACTTACATGCATGCACAATTCATACTTTCGTTGATGGTAGTAAAGATGCTTATGCAGCAGTAGTATTCTTGAGGATAGAAAATGAAGATCAAGGGGAAATAATTCTGCTTGCTGCCAAGTCCCGAGTTGCGCCTTTAAAAAATACGACTGTACCAAGAATGGAGCTATTAGCGGCTACTATTGGCGCTCGTTTGGCGAAAACTGTTGTGGATGCTTTGGGTTGGCAGGAAATGCAGCGATATTACTGGAGCGATTCCTCAACAGTGCTTGCTTGGATATCAAGAAATGAGAGCTGTTCTGTGTTTGTCAGAAATCGGGTTCAAGAGATTCAGAAATTAAGCAGTCCTTCATCATGGAAACATATACCAAGTGAGAAGAATCCAGCAGACTTGCCGTCTAGAGGCTGTAAGGCTAAGCAATTAGCTTTAATCAGATGGTGGGAGGGCCCACATTGGATGAAAGATTCATCAGAATTTAGAAACCACATGAACACTTCCGATGAAGATTGGAATGAGGAAGAAATTCAGAAAGAAAGGTCAAAGTCTACTTGTATGTTGACGAAACCTGAATTTCCATCCAACAATAACTGGTATTACAGCTACTTTTCAAGTTATGAAGAAATCATACGTTTAGTTGCTTGGATTCTTCGCTTTAAGCATAATTGTTTAAATCCTGATAAGAAGAGTAAAGGCGAATTGACGGCTACTGAATTTCGGGAAGCTGAGATAAAAACTCTACGTATGGTTCAAAAAGAATCTTTCTCTTCGGAAAGTGATGAAAGATTGAAGACATTACAAACCTGTAAGGATGAGCAAGATGTCATTCGTTTGAAAACTAAAATAACTTACAGGAAAGATAGTGAAGATTTTCTCCATCCCATAATTCTCCCTTCAAAGCATGAAGTTGTTAAGCGACTTATTTTTTATATTCATGTAAAGAACTGTCATGCGGGGTTACAAATCCTCTTAAATTTGCTTAGAGAAAGGTATTGGATCCTCAACGGAAGAAAGAGTGTAAAGCTTGTGTTAGCCAGCTGTGTGATTTGTAAAAGGTTTAATTCAAGGACTTTATGGACATCTAGTGCTCCTCTACCTGAGAACAGAGTAAAAGATTCTGCCGTATTTCAAATTACAGGCATAGATATGGCTGGTCGTTTGTATCTTAAGAACGATAAGAAGAGTTGGATTTTGATTTTCACATGTGCTATATAGAGAGCTGTTCATCTAGAGCTAGTGAACTCTGCTTCCACAGATGCATTTTTGATGGGTTTGAGAAGATTTGTGGCTCGCAGAGGAAGATGCTCTGTTATCTACTGTGATAACGGAACAAATTTTGTTGGCGCAGCTAATTTATTGAGAAGCTTAGATTGGCAATGTATACAAAAATATGGGTCTGTCAACTCCCTAGACTGGAAGTTTAACCCGCCAACGGCGGCGTGGTGGGGTGGCTTCTGGGAGAGGCTGATTAGGGTAATAAAAGATCTTCTTAAAAGAGTCTTAGGACGCGCCTGTCTTACGTACGAAGAAATGACAACTCTTTTAGCTGATGTTGAAAGTGTAGTGAATTCAAGGCCTCTAACATATCTTTCTGAAGATGCGACTGTAAAGCCTATCTCCCCATCTATGTTTCTTCAAGATGTTCACGAAATTCAGCTTCCAGATGTTGATGCAGTTGAACAAAATTCTTTATCAAAGAGGCTCAGATACAGGCAGTCCCTACTCAGAGCTTTGAGAGATCGATTCCGATCCGAATATTTGGGTGCTCTCATACAGCGAGCAAACAGAAAGCAGCCAGAAAAGGGTATCGCTGTCGGAGATATTGTATTAATTGGATCTGACAACAAGAAACGAATCCACTGGCCACTAGGCCGTATCACAGAGCTTATTCCTGGAAAAGATAATAAAGTTCCACTTGTAAAGGTTCAAACTTCGCAACATGAACTTTTACGACCTATTCAAAGATTATATCCTTTAGAAGTAACATCATCAAATAATAGTTCAAAACTGAAAGAAGCATACCATTCAAAGGAAACCTCTGCTCAAACTGTTAAACCCGTTGTAACTTCAGAAGAGGAACCAGTCAGATATAGCAAAGCGGGAAGGAGAATTAAAGTCCCTGAAAGACTAATGTATTGAGAACTACACCTGCAACATTTGGTTTTGATTATAACCTATAATCAAAAGGTGGGAGGATGTTATAACTGAGCCATTTTCAATTTCAGTGTATAAATTTGTTTATTATTTATCCTCTATTTTTGTAAGTTCACGTGCTGAACAATATGTCAAAGAAAAAAAAAGAGTTAAATGAATTTAATGCTTTTAATTTTTATGTAAAAGATGAGACTATCTTCAAAATTTGTTAAAATGTAAAGATTATGTGATGCGTGTGGCATCGATGGTTTTGTTTTTTTTTATTCAAGAAATAGAACAGAATAAAGTTAGCAACGATGTTAGTTGCATTTTTTCATATAGTTTGAGTTTTTAATTTTAGTGAACTACTTTTTACCGTAGGAATAATTTTACTATGTTTAATGTTATAGGGAATTATTATACGAGCATAAGAGATGCTACTTTAATAATTTTAAAGTGTAAATAGGTAGTATTGGCGTCCGCTTTTATACAGTTTAATTTAGTAAGAGAAAAGCTAGGAATTTGCGGTGCTTATTCCGTTGCTTTACAATTCTAATACATTAAGTCTATGGGGGAAATTGCAGGTAAGTAGAGTTTAATGTCTATGGACTGCACTAAACCAAATGAAACGAATATATATTTTTTGTAATAGCAATAGTCAACTGGGAAAAAAAATGTGTATGTAGGAGCCTCGCCTCCCCCTTCCCTGGAGGGAAGACCGACCTCGAGGGGAGTAAATTTTCATGATGGGTATCTTTCAAAAGAGCTCGCCAGTACCTTTAAAACGAATGGTTGAACCATTGATCTGCGATAATTTAAAATAAAGCTATCGATTTTTTCATTTTTAACAAACAATTTTTTTTTTTTTTTTTTTTTTTTACTTTCTCTTACCCACCCATAAGGTAGAAAATGTATTGTTTTTGGGTAAAATTTTCGAAAGCGAGATTTTGTTATATTTACACGTTTTGAGGTTCCCTGAATACGAAAATCATGTTTTTAGCAAATGGTCTGTGTGTATGTCTGTGTGTGTGTCTGTCTATTATCAGCATATCTCAAAAACAAATTATGTCAGAAAGTTCAAACTTGGTATTCTAAATGTCTATCATATAGGGATGCTACAGTAAGCTCTTCGTTAAGATCAAGCATATGGTTCGTGCACATGGACAATCAAGAGAATTCTAATACATTACGTCTATGGGGGACACTGCAGGTAAGTAGTGTTTAACGTCTATAGACTGCACTAAACCAGATGAAACGAATATATATTTTTTTTATAATAGAGATAGTTAACTGGGAAAAAAATATTTGTGTGTAGGAGCCTCGCCTCCCCCTCCCCTGGGGGGAAGTCCCCCCTCGAGAGGAGTAAATTTTCATGATGGGTATCTTTCAAAAGAGCTCGCCAATACCTTTAAAACGAATGGTTGAACCATCAATCTGCGATAATTTTAAGGAAAGTTATCGATTTTTTTTACTTTTAACGAAAAAAAACTTAGAAAAGAAATTTTTTTTTTTTTTTTTTTTTTTAATAGTGAGAATAAAATGGACTTTTTTTTTATATTTGGTGTTATACTACTTCTCTAATATGGAAATCGTCTGCATTATCATAAAAGATAATTTTTTTAAATAATAATTTTAATAAATTATTTTTTTAAAAACAGAATTTGTTTAGCACAGGTTTACATAACAGTACTCGTTATCTTACCTTTTAATCTGCAACCTGTATTTATAGTATTAAATTTCAGGGTAAGAGAAAGACGTGTGAGTGGCACACCAGATTATTTTAATGTAATATTAAGAATAAATTCAACTTTTTTTTTTTATATTTAGTATTATACTACTTCTCTAATATGGAAACCGTGCGCATTATCATGGAAGATAATTTTTTTTAAATAATAATTGTAATAAATTATTTTTGTAAGTGAATTTTGATAGGAAAATACCGAAGAAAGTCCTGTGGTGACCACAACACACTAGTTATTTGTTGTTAGTGGATGTGCTTTACTAATAATATTTTACCATTTCCAGGAAAGCTGTTCGGGAATTGAAATAAATTCCTCATAGAGATATAGTAAATAATGTATGTTTTAAGCTAAATATTCATCACTTGTTTTTTGTACAGTCGGGGAAAAAAAAAAAACGCAACACTCAACGTAACTTTGTTGCTAATCGATGTAGAAAAATGTAATAGGTATCATTCGACGGGGAATTGTGAGTAGTTTCAGAAAATGAACTGAAATTTTGAATTGGGGGTCGTCTACATATTAAAACGCACACCAACTTTGATTTTTTCAATGGTAATGCCCCATTTTTATTTTATATTTGAATTCCTGGGATTGCGACAACGCGAAAAAGTATATTGGTTGTATATTTTACTTATTTTTTCACAGAGTTATAAGCGTTCAAAGTTTTGAGGTGCTAATGTTAAATTCATATTTCAAACTTTTATTAATATCTTCACAAAAAATAACTTGATCGATATAATTTTTTTTTTACAAGATACAGTGAAGAAACCCAAACATAATCCATCATTACTTTTGATTCTGAAAAATATTTTTCATTCTGAAAAATATTAATAAATTCATATTTATAAAAATTATGAATTATGACCTATATTAATTTTTACATAAAATGAATCCTAATGGTGAAAAATATGGGTGTGCAAATTTGCAGCTCATTCCAGTTATTAGTTTTCGAGATATAAATAAATCTTTCTTTTCGAGTGGTTTAGGGGGCCGTCTCTTATATAGTTTTGCATGAGATAACGAATCAAATCTTAAAAAAATAACAAATAAAATTAAACAAAATATTTTTATTTTTTACTTACGGGTGAAATTATATAACAACAAAATCAAACGCAAAAAAAATGAAACAAAAATGATGATTTTTAGTCATTAGTCATCAAGAATTCCTGTTTTCTAAAGAAGACAAGCCCCGCCTTCATCGTTCTTTAAAACAAAACAATACAGAAAAAAAAAAGAAAAGTAAATTTGCATCGAGTACTCGTGTTAAACCCCTTATTTTATCTTGACAAAAATATGCACAAGTGGTATTTATTTCATCGATTACTGGTGATAAATTTTGAATCTTTTAAACGAACACTAGAAGAAAAAAATTAACTAAATAGGCGGGGTTTAGTGTTTCAAATAGAAAAATATGCTTAATGTTCCAGAACAAATTTTCTGTATTCACAATTATATTACAAATGGATATACATTATAATTATATTCTTTCTAATCAATATATTTCTATCCATAGTATATTTTATTGCAAAAATATGAACAATGGGTACACACTTAAGAAATAAGTAACACACAAATTACGAATGAAACGCCCACTGACAGAGTTACAGATTTTCAAATGGCGTGAATCTATGTCAGCAGTCGCGAAAGGATTAATTAAGGAATTATATTTTCATTGAAATTATAAAACGAATCGTACAGTTCCAAAGAGTTCAACTGACCCAAAACTGGTAAGTGCGATTAAAATTGTTTAATATTTATTTCATGAACCCTTACAATAATTTATCCGAAAAGATTTAGTTTATGCACTGTTATATATATATATATATATATATATATATATTATTCCATTTCGTATATTATGTTACACCTACAAAAGAAAATTTAAGCTTTATTGGTGATCAGTACAGCGATAATAGACAGTTTTACTTGAAAAATATTGCACTTTTTTCAAAGAGTACTGTCTGGACCAATCGCAAGTGTAATGAATGCATTTAAATAGACCTAAAATTATATAAAAAAGTACTCATGTATATACAAATCTAAAAAACTGAATTCTAGTTAATTAAGAAAGTGGAAGATGTAAAAATTTTTATTAATTTATATAATTCTTTTTTTTTTTCCGAAAGATTTCCGGTGTAAAACATTAAAATTTTGTCTATTTCTTATAGGATGTTAATTTTATTTTTCTACATTTAAAGATAACCCCTAACACATTTTTGATTATAACTCTATAAATACTAAAGATAAAGTATACAAACAGTATACTTTTCCGCACTGCCAGACTCTCAGAAATTCGAATATGGAGTCAGAATTGGGTGTTGCTATTGAAAAAATCAAAGTTGGCGTTCATTTCAATATGTAGATGATCCCTAATTGAAACTTCGACGACATTTTCAGAAAGTGCATTTAATTTCCTGTTGAATTATGTCTATTAGATGTTCCTGCGTCAATAAATAACGGAATTACAGCGGGTGTTGCGTTTTTTTTTCCCCGACTGTGCATTAATGAAACGAAGGGGGGGACTGAAGGGGGCTAGCGCCCCACTCACAAAAAACTAATTATCATATAAAACTCTTCCTAAGCCTAATTTGAATTGTTTAACATAGGTTTACATAACAGTACTCGTTATCTTACCTCTTAATCTCCAGGTAAGAGAAAGTAGTGTGAGTGACACACCAGATTATTTAATTTAAAAAAGTTTTGTATGATTTTTAGATGAATAAGTAATTTTCATTTGGTTGTCGAGGTTTCGGGTCGGGCTCGGGTGTAAAGATAGCGGGTTCGGGTCGGGTGCAGGTCGTAAAAATTTCTCTACTACGGGTTCGGGTTGATGAAATTTTAGATGTAGCA